>JASKGO010000779.1:0-63074 GCA_030556065.1 Holobus sp. GC000080
CATTGTATAACGGTTTTTCAAAATTAATTAAATTATTTTTTTATATAAAAATAGTAAGAAAATTTGTATTTTTTTTTTCACAACAAGTACAAAAATAAATGTAGCAGATGTTCAAAAACTTAATTATTAGCCACATGTAGTAATTAGCAATTTGTTGCAAAATTATATATTTGTTTTAATTAACGTGTGTGGAACGGAATGGCTTTGGATATAGGCTCAAAGAGATAATGATTGTTGTTACATAATAGCGAAAATGGCATGAAAATAATTAATTATCATAAATAGTTAAGAGATCGAGCTTCCTACGCTGATGATAGTTGCTGTGCCGCAATTACATATTAGCAGCAGCATTTGAGATGCGATGCTGCTGCTGCGTTGCTGGCTGGTGATGCTGATGCGCTAAACGCGCGCTCGTTCCCTTTACGCGCTCAGAATATAGCGATAATAATTATTATTGTAGGAATCCGGACTCATTTCTAATTAACAGCGATAAATGGAACGGTGACTTGTGAAAAATCACCTATCATTGACTCCGCATACCTCTTCTTATGCAACTATTACCACCAACAGTATCAAAATGATTCTCTATATACAGGGAATTTTGGAATTGATTTGTTAGTTAAGAAAAAATTATCTAAACTTTAAATTTTCTGATTTAAGGTTCAATTTTATGGATTTTTGTTTCTCTTTATGTCATTTTTTATTTCTCCTAATGTAAAAAGGGTTTCGAAAGTGGGTAATTGCAACATCCTTTATATTCGTAAAAGTTGAAGATGTACAATCGACACAAACTGCTGATTGAAATGGTGCGGTCTTCAATGGAAAATACAAGAGTGGTTTACAAGTCTAGATTCACTCAATGTGATAAACTCCTCTACCAGCATAATTTATAAATACGGAGTAATTAAATTGCTCCCTGCAGATTGCCACACACTTCACTTATCTTCTTCTCTCCTCTTCATTTGAATTTACATTGCTTTCATAACAATTATTACTTATTATTTTCACCATTTTCGTTGGTAATTATAGTAATATTTTATTATTTTACAAGTAAATGTTAATGGTAAATGGTGTCGTTAAAATAGTAGTTATTAAAAGTTTATTTATTTGAAATACAGGGTGATAATTTTTTCAAAGCTTTTTTTCGTATTTACTCCCTATGTCTCAAATTATTCAATACATTTCTGTTTTTATTTGGTATCCTATTATGGTTTGCAAATTCATATTACTTCAATAAATTTTCTTGAAACTTATCAAAATTTATACAGAATTTTAAATTTGCTTCCAAATTTCAGATTTTTTGCATTAATATCTTACAACTGTTATTAACATCAAATATGAATTTTGTTGAAGCTTCGTGAATTGCATCGTGGCTCAGTTTTTGTCCTACTTAATGCCAGAAATGAGATCTGTAAAATTTCATAGTGCTGCTCTCAAGTCAGCTTCTTGGTTTTTCGGTCTCCTCACGTATTTCTATTTTGAATAATTGTATCTCCCATTCTTTTTTTTTTCTTAATAGGTTTGATCTTGATTTTATGTTTTTTGCTCTTTTTTATCTAATTATGGCACACTTGACAATTTGTTTTGAACAAAGACTATTACTTAAATATTAGATATAGCTAAAAGACCTGGATTATTTTTAACTGGTTTGCTCAGCAAGTAGACACAAAACACAATCCACCAGCATTAACCTCTCTTCGTAAATTAGATATAGCATTGTTTTTCTAGATGGATTGATTAAAACCCTATAACTTTATTTATCTTCATAAATTTTGTATTTTTAATTAAATCTATACTGTAATTTGAAACAGTTGGAATATTTTATTTTAATTTTAACGTTGTAACTATCTAAACTCAAAATACATTCAAATTAATCACTTTGTATATTTTGTTTAGAATAGTTTCAATTAAGCTCAACTTTAAGATAATAAATAATTATAGAAAAAAATATTATTTTAAATTGTATAAATTCCTCTGGACTTCAAAGACTTCAAAGATGAAAAAGTAATTAAGTTTTAATTAGGTGCGCATAAAAAACCTTTGATTTTAATTAACGCAACCATTAATTTGTAAAACCAACGCCGATATTGCAAAAGCAAAAACTTTGGAATTACAAATATAAACAGAAAAAAAAAAACACGCCAGAAATCTATATAAATTATGTATAGACACACCATTGACATTTTTATGTTAATTTGTAGCTCGTTAAAAATTACATCTTTTTCATCCGACCGTCCGTATTTCTACTACTACTATACTCTAGTGATTTTTCAGTGCATTGACATTGGTAGTAGTTTTTTGTTCGCTTGGCAGTTTTTTTCAATTCTGGTAATAACCTTGTTACTAATAATGACCTTTGGCGTGCTGGACATATAGGTAAGTGGTCTACGGTGGAACATTATTATAAATAATAAAAGCGCATAAATAAAGCGTGAGTGATTATGTCAAGGCTCTATAGAAGTATTTAAATGCCTCTACAAGAATAAACGTTATGAATTTTCCTTTTTTATGTGTATCCATTTTCAATTTGCTTCTACTGTAATCCCTGTAATACTTACTATAAGCAATAATAACAATGATAATTTAAATGCGTGCGGCGTGCATTCATTGCCGTCCTTATTAAAATGAAATAATGGAGTTGTCAGGCAAAACAATGCATAGAAAACTCTTTATAAGAACAATTTAATCAAATATAGGTAGATGCTAAAAGATATTTTTTTTTGTCTAGCATTTTATATATCTATAGTTTAAAGGATTTATTTATTTGTTTGTGTAGTTTTTGCGCAAATTATGCGAACGTGATTATAATGTGACGTTTGAGATTTAGCTGCGGTTGGATTTATTGTGGAATAATGCAAAAGGCCGCGCTTGAAATAAATTCATAAAATCCCGGAGCATCATTAGCAATGAAAATAGCTACAAGACATTTTAGATAAGATGAACAACTGTTTCCACTGTCTTTTTAGTAATATTTACCGTTTTGTCTCTAGTTTATATGCGTTAAGTGTGCAATTTGTGTTTCTGGTTTTCGCAAAAATTCCACTTTTATTTCGTTTTAGTCACTTCGGTCCCGAAAGGTTTTTCGTGTTTTATGTTCTTGAATTTCTATTTCATATCAGATGTCAATTTTTATTAAGTAAATTGAAATGTAATATGTTGATATAAATTGAATAATTTTGAATTAGAAATTTTTGTCAACATCCTGTTTGGCCAAAAAAGACTAGCTGTTTTGAATTTTTTAAATTCTGCAAGTTGTTAAGGGAACTTTGCCACAGTTTTAATTTTGTAATCTTGAAACCATTTTTTTCTTATTATTTTTATATAAATGGACTATTGCAACTCCTAAAAAGTGACTTACATTAAAATTAACCAAAAATATAGCACCTTTTTTTTAGTAGTAAAATCAAAATGGTTCCATCTTCATCAGAATTTTCTATTGCCAAATATTATAATATACTGAATAAAATCTGAATAGATAGTTTCCCCTGATCAGGAAGTTTTTGAAAATAACCTAAATATTGAAAACTATTCTTTTTTACTTAAGTCTTTAATAGCGTTACTAAATTTACATTTTTTTGATGCAAAAATTTTGAAAATTTTAAGATTCTACATAATTTGATGTTAACACCCGCTAGAGCATTACTACTTCATCTTTTTCCAAAAAAAGATTATCAGGTTTTTCTTTTCAATTTCTTCCAAAGTCAATAATTTATCACATCTTTCCCTAAACCTGAAGCAAAAAAACTCTGACTGCGAATGTTTCAACATTATTATCGGAAAAACTTTTTTGTGAAAAAATTTGAATACTGCTAATTTATGTAACAATATTATGAAATAATAAAAAAAAATATTTTCGAGACTCCTTTATTAATAAATGCTTTGTTTTGTTTCAGGTGAGTCAACTTTGGAGTTCATTCATAGAGCAGTGAGTTTTGTATGGGAACAAAACGGATTGCATAAAAGGTAAAATAAGCTATTTCAATTCAAGCGTCGGTCGTCGCGTACGTACTAGCAGTTTGATATGAATATAAGCAGAACGCGTCCCACATCAGAACGCGATCCTGTATCTGTGGACGTTCTATACGTTATTTCTTCTTAGCAGACGACATTACATTGCCATTCCCCCTTTCGTTGCCTGCCTCGATTTGATATCTCAAATTGCTTCCCAGCCTAATCTTGATCCCTTTGCTGCCCATCATATTACCACGCAGCTAACTTTATTTATCAGAGAGAGCTGACATGACGCGGTATTAATATTAATTTGCTTTATATGGCCGACCGTATTTTTTATTTTTATTTTTGCGCATTCGACCACTGTCCAATGTTTTTGTTTTTTATTATTCTGACCAGTCTCTTAATTTTTTCTTTGTTTTATTGTATACATTTATATAAGAAAGAAGAAAGTGTAAATGGAAGTTGCCTCCGTTTTTATTGTTCCGATTAGCCATCTTCGTAACTGTCGAAGGCTAAGGCATTAGATGCGTTCGCATGGATGTGTGAGCGCGTAATTAGCGACAGATTTATTTGATAATGATGCTGTGACACGCACGGTGTCTTCGGCGCTCGTCGTCTCGCCAAAGTGATGGTGATGGAAAACAATTGTGTGTCGCGGCAGTGTCGTCGGCAAGTGGTAAAAACTCGTCCCGATGGAACAGATTCATTATTAATGCACATGCGATTCTCCCATCAATACTAATTAAGAAATTAACACTTGGAAGAGCATAAATTTATTACAACAATTTAATTGCGAATAGCTTTCGGTGGGAATTAAAGTTCTTCTTTTTTGTTTCTGTACATTCTAGTATATTTTTTTAAATGTAATTAGTAAAGAAAAACAATAAGTGTTTCTTTAAAAAAAAGTAAAAACTAGCAATTTATAGCTTTTTTTATCCGCTAACATTTGCTTTAAAATTACCTTTGTTTTTAAATGTTGGGAAAGCTTCATTTAAAACTATAAAAACTTTAAAAAATCATAGATGTTTATTTATAAAAATTACAACTGATGTTGAGGTTCAGCAACGAGTAGATTGAAACTGTTTAATTTACCGTTAGCCATAATTATTTTCTTATAAATTGAAATTGTGCTCTGCTCATTTAGATTTTATTATTTGTTTTTAGAAAGTTTTTTCATATCTGCGTATGTTTTGTATCTATTTATTAAGACCTTTTAGCCATCATACATTGTTTTTTTTTTATAAAAACAATTTGATTTATGATAACATTTACATAATCGGCGCTAATTATCAGTTAATGTATAAAATAAGACAGCCAATGAAGTAACTTTTTGAGCTTTTTATTGTCATAATAACAATATTAAAGCTAAAAAAGTTATACAAAAATATTGTTGAAATATTTTATTTACTTTTTCCACACAAAAAAACAAGAGTTTTCGTATTCGAAATAGTTTATGGGTATTTTTTTATTCGTTGCGCGGCCATAAAAAGTTAAACTTTATCTGTAAGTACCCGTTTAAGAGACTTGCTGCATATATTTCGCGTTTGCATTTTCACAATGCCACATAGTAAACATTCATAATTTCGCACAGTTTATGCACTTTTCGACTTTTTTCTTTTCGTATTTTTGTTTGGTCGTTTTTTGTACTTTCGTATGTTGTTGCGGATCATGGAGGAAATATTTGTCAGTGCAAATGCACAGAAAAGTTGTTTATTTCCTCACTTGCATCAGGACAACTTATAGCATTTGCCAATTCTGCATACTTTTAGTACGATCACAAATATAAAATTTAAATTGGTATTCAAATAAATTGTTTTAAATGAGATTATTTTATTATAAATTATGTCATTTCATTTAAAAAGCTCTGAAGACAGAGCTCCCAGTGATATGGTTTAATTTGTTTTAAAGTTTCAAAATTACAGTAAAATCTACGTTAATCTCGGAAAATTTGAACTATTTTAGATTGGGTTGGCTATATAAAAAATGGGAGAATATTTTTGATCTCATTATGTGTATTTTTTTAAGAAATACAAAATGAAGAATTAAGCTTCGCGCAAATTACATCGATCACGATTTTTTTGTTCTATTTCATATTCTTATAAATAAAATATAATAAATTTCAATTTTTTACTCAATATAACAAATTGTATTCATTTAAAATATTTAAATGCAAAAGGTAAATTTGAAAATGTACTTACCGTCGGAGAATATATTTGTATGTATACGATTTGAAAATCCAAGAGAGTCAACCGATAAGGATTATTGCTTAATAATGATAAATAAGCCGTATAACGGAATTTCTATATTCAAATGGGCAATAAATTTGGATTTTCTGTAAAAACAACGACATTTGTAAATATTTAGAATTAGAAGGAAACTTGCGCGCTACCGACCCGACCTAACAACCAATTTACGACCGAAACGTATTAGCTATATTTGTCTGTTAAGCTCCGCTATAGAAATAATGTACCTACAGTTTACTTTTGGAGGAAAAAATCGTTTTTTCTTCTTCTTCTTTATGGTTTGTTCAGTAAAATGTGGTATGTGTAATTTGTATGGATATAGGAAGTCGATGCATGACTATATTTTACTTCTTCAAAGTCTTTCGGTTTGTGTGTGTATAGTTTTACCAGGAATTCGGTTTTTTTCTTTTCACGCTGTGCTTTGTAGGCCTGCGACTTAATAATATAATGATAACCTACAAATAAGGTCCAATTATGTGAATTTACCCATACGTGAATCGTCTGTGTTACATAAATTGGGACAAAAACTCTAATCGGAATAATTCTTTTTTTAGTTTACATAATTTACCACTCTTTTTTTCCTTTGAAAAAAAAAGTATCTTTATTTAGTAATTTATTCTCAACGAAAAAAAAAATCCAAATTAGACTAGTTGAAAATCATTGTCTAGTTAAAAGAATTTAATTGATATTCCAATAATTTTCCTAATTGGTTTTCCACTTCTTTTGAAGTAGTTATGCGAAATTTTCTGATACGAAAAGTGATTTTGGTAAAGCAATTTTTGCCAAATGTACAGCCACAGTTATGAAAAAACACAAAAAATTATTATTTTTTTTTATCAAATTTTAAACAGAATATGTTTTCTGAAGATTATAAAATTAATGTAAACTTTTTATTATTATACGAGTATTATAGTTCCGGCAGTTACACAAAAATACCAAAAAAGTCGAGAAACTCACTCTAAAAAGGTGTAAAGCAACATAAAAATATAATTAAAGAACAAAAAAAACGACACTAGGCGGTCTCAGCAGGACACAATACATTCAAATTTTCAAGTCGAATGCGTTTTAATTACTTAACCACTTAATGCGGTGGTCGTTCGAAAATTAGTCGAAAATGTTCGCGCGCACGAGAAATCGCTTTTTGCGCTTTTACGATCGTCGTTAAAAATCCATATTTCGATGAGTTATTTTATCGTTATTAATTAGCACTCATTAACATTCAACATTATGGAAGCTAACGAGTGACATTTGTAATGTTCCTACTATTTAGTGGACGAGGAACGACTTTGTAGCATTTTATCTACACTCACGTGATTTGAATATTTATAGATTCGATTCGTTTTTATTTTTATCGAATTGCTAATTAAAATAGTTTTTCAAACTACTGAAGAATTTTTTTATTTTTCTTCGTGTTCTCAGCGATTTTGATTAGTTTTCATTGACTTTTTCGCATTGCAATTGCATTTGCTGATTTAGTTACAAGCATTTCCTTATTCTGATTAAAATATTTTTTTTTATATTTGGTTATATTTAATAACAAAGTTTCAATCAATTTGAAATTGGATTTATAATATTTTTATTTGTGTTTAATAAAAAAAGTAATTTATAGCATACATAGAGAAATATTTTGCATTAAAAAAATTAATCAACGGTAAACATATTGTAATCAAATATGGCCTGATCACTGATGAATTAAAAAAAAAATGCTATGGGTCGCCGCTTAAAAATCAAAAGTTAAGGTCATTTTCGGTTGAACAGGTATTGGTACAAAATTGATATTTTTGTCAATTAATTATGTCATATATAATGATGTAAATTTTGGTAAAAATTACTACCTCTATCCCAAATTATGATAGAAATTTCTATTTTTATTTTGTGTATAGAAATACGTTCATATTACTTCAATAAATCTTATTAAAACTTCAAAAAAAAAATTTCGGTGGCTCATTATGCGAGTTAACTGAAGGGAAGGAGCCGGGATTATCATACAAAGAGTTTTTTAGATGGCCGGTTATTTTTATTTGAGAGAACTATTGTACAATGAACAATTTTTTTTTTAATATATAAATATGTTCAATTCCCTGCATTTTAAAAATATTTTCAGCATTTGGCCACTTCCGGTAAAACCTGAAATGAACATCAACTTTGTTATTTTAATTGTAACACCTTAATTTGCATTTCATATTTCGATGCGTTTATTAAAATAAGAAAGATTTTATTTAGTTTTAATAACTTTTTTTCTATTACGCTTATTTTAAATTAATCCAATTAAAGTTTTATATTGCCCGTTTGTAGACATTGTGGTTTCTTGAGAAAAAAAAAAATAATAATAATAATAACATTCTCATTTTTAAAATTAAATAAATAATTGTTTTTAATAATTATTTCTCAGATGAAAGTTCAAGCAATACATAAAATATTTATTTTGCAAATTGTACAGTGTATTCGCGATGAATTTTTAAAAACAATATTGTTAAATCAAAATACCTATCCTAGTTCAGTGATAAATACTCTTTTTTTATTAAAGAAAAAACTCCTTCCTAGGTCCCAAATTATAATATACATTTCAGTTGACCCAAATTATAGTTTACAATTACAAATTAATGTAATAAATTTTATTAAAACTTTTATATCTACTTGAAAATTTAGTTCCAAATACATATTTTTTATATTACATTTAATTTTTATGGTACTTAATTTATATCAAATAAGAAATTTGTTGTAGTTTTATTAATAGCACCGCAGTTTTTTCCCTACTTTATACTGAAATAAGAACTGTAAAATTTCAATGTGCTGGTCACAAGTCAGTTTTCTGTTTCTCTTCTCGCATAATCACTATTTTGATTAATCTTCCTAATGTTTTTTTCTTAAAGGGTATAATTTTGATTTTATGTTTTTTTTTTTAAATCTTTTTTTTATTAAACTTTAAATTTGTTTTCAGTATAAACAACTTCTTATACTCGTATATTAGACATCGCAATGTTTTTCATGATGGAATAATTAAAACTCGCTAAGATTATTTATCTTTATTAATCAGAGATATAAAAAATATCATAATTTGGGACAGAAGGTAAGGACTAAGTAAAAAAAAAATACTGCGTTGTCACTCTATACATCTACAGTTTGTATTCTCCTCTGATGCATTTATGAATATTTTGTAATTGTTTCATTCGATAATAATTTAACGTAAATAATGTATGTAAGTGCACGATGCACTGAAAATCCGCGAGTAAATAAGTGCAGCAGACAGCCGCTGACATTCTTGCGTAATGAACACACGAGAGCAGCGTATAGGTTTTGTGGTTAAGTAAATTGAACGACGAGGCAAACGAAGAGAGTAGTTTATGTATAATTTATGAAATTCATATTTATAAATGTATGGTTTGGCTCTTAAATAAATGTGTATATGTGTTTGAGCTTTGCGCTCGCTCCAGAACGATATAAAATTTATATCCGTACATATCTGTCCTTATGCATGTGTTTGTGTGTATATATATATATATAAATAAAATATGTCGATTCACGTTACAATGTTAATTTATAGACAGGTTAAGTAGAAGTAGTTTGCTGCGCCTAGAGCGCAATATGCAAATTACAAGTTTTACACACATCAGTCAACGTTCGCGCGCGTCGGCCAACCGGAGGAATTTCTTCTCCTCAAAATATGCACATCTACTGCTGCTTACTCGCTGCTGCACTCTCTAAGCCTCTAAGCCTAAGCCTCTTCCACCGCGTTTCATTATTGGCCATTTTTCTCCAGCAGGAAATCAATTAAACGATTAATATTTATGAGAGCGCCAACGAATAGTTTTATTGGTTTTGTATAGCTAGTTACTTGCGCGTAGAAAGTAGTGCCCACTGGAATTGCATATGCGGTCGGTATACTGAGAGGCGGACGGAGAAATAGAAAAAAGTTGCAGAGCGTTCGGTCTTGCACACGCACGCACATAATACGCTCTTTATATTATCTTCTCGGAATTGAATCTTCTTTTATAAGTGTGTGCATATAGAGGTATAACGTATAGATGGAGTATTCTAGTAGCGGCCTTGTCGCTACGTCAAAAGACCGAATAAATAAAATGGCAAAAAAGCACCACTTTAAACGAGTCGTCGATGTTCTCGTTATCTGCCTTCCACTATATCTCTTTGTATCTATTGCATATCTGGCTGTTTTTATATCATTTGCTCTCTTCTGTGGCTATACATTGGCTTGCTTCTTCTTTTCTTGGTTGCTTGTGGAACCCAGCTAGAATCAACAGACGACAGTACTTCAGAAAGGAAGATGGAACTGTTTTTTATTGTTGATTTTTCTTTTCTTTTTGCTTCAAAATTTCGAATTTTGTTTGCTTTGAAAACGATAGTTTTGGTAATTGTACTCATATTTTAAAGATATAAAGTTTGAAATTTCGTGTTTCACTCTGGGTTTTTGTATTTCTAATTTGTGTTGTTGCCTTAGCTTTTAGAAAGTCGAGCGAGGAAATTATTCCGTGTATATGATTTATAAACGTGTAGATTTCGGAGTTCTTAAATACCAAGGTGTATCTTAATTAGAGTGTGTTTTAATTATTCCGGTAACGTAGCCCTATAATTATATTTTGTAGCTACTTAATGCGGCATTAGGTAGATGATAAGATTATTATTGTTGTACTTTAGTTATTCAACAAGACTGCTACATACACAAACACATAGACAACGGTTTATATAATAATAATGATAATAATAATTATGAACGAAACTCTTAATCTTGTTCCCTTTTATAATAAGCGAGCAAGCAAGCAAGCAAGCAAATGAACAGAGAGACACAAATAACGCATAATATACGGTGTGCACGTTCAAAAGCGAAGAGGGTGAGAGAAAAAGAGACAGTAATAGCAACATGCACGCTTCCCATTGTCTTATGGTAAGCTCGTTACCGAAAACGAGCAACTAGTTTGGAAATTAATGGGAATTTAAGCGATTTTCTTCTTCGATGATGGCAAATGCGGCGGTAATTAAATAACCGCGAGCGTTGAAATCGCCCGCTTCGTCCACAGTTTTTGGTATGCCGTACTACCTATACACTGCATTTATTATAAGGTTTCCTCTTAAAGGGCCAAACGAAAGGTATTTTGGTATGTAAATATGCGAGTCCTGGGAGTCATCAAACGAGAAAACAACGGTGAAGCAGATGAAGATGAAGAAGCGGGGTGGACTCCGGAAAAAAATTCCGGTCTGATTAAAAATCGTGCGCCGTCAGTTTTGTGAATGACGGCCGTAGGAACGTCCCGCGGTGCGCGGACAGTTCCATAACTAGTTGGAATATTAAAATCACGCTCCTTCTCAGATATCTTAATCTCGACTGCCAATGGAACCACTTTCGATCACACTTGGATTTAATAATAAATTATCGCAACACCTTCCACTTCGATTTTCTTCTCCTCGTTTTATTATGTCCTCCGCTACTTGGGTCCTTACTTTAATATCATCAGTTTTAATTTCTGTGAAATTGTAGATTTAAATTTTGAAGAAATTTCTAACACCAAATAGGAGTTAATACTAAATTGCTAAGATTCAAATTTCTTAACAGTTCATAAATTTGAATGCAGTTTATGTACGAGATTCAAGTAAAGAGCATTTTGTCGAAAAAAAATGTTCTCTCTCCCTGCTGAAAATTTACTGCGCTATTATTTGACGTTTACATGAGATGCTTCTTTGACCTCTCTGCAGGCATTATTATGTTCAATCTAAATCCTTCAAGTCGTCACAGACAAAGTCAGTCAAAACGGGACTGAGTGAATGAGACAAGAAGTTTGCTGCATTGCTGGCTTGTAAGTTGTGTTGGTACGAGGTTGCTGTACACACAACGGCCGACAGAAATGTATTCACGGACTGAATTGGTATTAAGTACCGACATTAATTTCCATATAGTGAAGCTGTTGAAAGGTCCTTTGCGCCTCTTAAAAGTTAAACTTTATTGCGTCAACCACTTGCGACTTTACAAATAGTTTCTACTTTGATTTAACACCCTGTGTGCATTTTCGATCAATACTAAAGTGGTGTTTCGTTATTAAATGCATCGATGAATTCCAATAGCGTTTTACTGTTATAGATTTGTTGTCCTAAATCGACCGACAAGAAAATCGATCAGGAAATTTTCTTTCGCTACATCGTCCGTTGGCAATTATAAGACGACGATATAAAAACACATCCACCATAAAGAACCTATAGAGAATATGATTACAGTTACGTTATGTTTTATTATCTTTCGCGAATAATTTGTCTCCTTTGTTTGTTGTTGTTGAATTCGTTAAGTTGGAATTACTTTAGGAGAACAAGCAGCGGCAGCACCTTTTTAGAGCGCCTGAGCATGGGAGTTTACCTGTGTATTATTATATCCCTAATTACTTATAAATAATTACCCTGCGAAGAACAAACAACAACAACAACCAGAGAGTGCATATCCTCTACTTAAGCAACGACAATGTCGACAATCATGTCACACAGAAACTAGTTTAAGTGAGATGGTAAATAAATTGCTATTCTTGGAATATAAACATGGAATACGACCCTCTTCGTTTTTTCCTCTTCCTTCTTTCACTCGCCTTTGCTCTTCATCTCTTATCATTGTCTTCAATTGCCCTCTCGTTTGTTCGGAGCATTGTTTGCTGTCTGTCCGCTCTTTTATTTCTAATTAAACTGTAATGTTGCAGTGTGACTTAATTACGATCTGCATACGTAAATAAATTCCATGAGAGAATACGATTAGCCGGCTTCTATGTGCCTTGTCTTCTTCATCTTGTTTTACTTCTGATATATTCATCTTGCTGGTGCTTTACATAAAATTCAATAATTTTTTATTTAGTATATTCGTAAAAGCAAAAGAAGCAAATATTTGATGCATCGGACATTGTGGGAATTTCCTTAAAATCGTACCATGTTCGGCTGAAGAGATCCGCCTAACAGAAGAATTAAGTAAAAAATACGGAGAGAGCGAAGAAAATGAGAGGCGCCAGATTCGATGTTATCTCTTAATCGCGGTGCATTTTATTCGTCGACGAAACGCGATGATAAAATATCTTTCGTCGACTCCTTAAATCTCTTTCATTTCGGACACAATCGGCCATAAAAAACGGTTGTAATTTGTCACGTTTAATCCGGCTATATGCGGGGAAACAATGATCCACCCACGCGCGAATCAAGAGGCGGCTCGCAAATGCACACACACACACACACACACACACACACACATACACATAAATGCATAAGTGTACACATAGAGAGGCAAATTAAGTGGCCGTAAATTTATGGGCCTCGTCCGGATCGTTGCGGTCGCAGTCGTCGCGGAAAATTTAAAACCGTTTTCGCATTTAAATTGCCAGGCAACGTAGTCAATCGTACCTACATTCAAGTATAGTGTATGCAAGTGTGTGCATGTGAAGTACGTATGGAGCTGCAGGGACTTTACTTTTATTGCCGCCGTCCACACATTGACGACGGGCAAGGATGCAAGGATGCAAGCGGCCAAAAGTGTACGGAGGCGGATGTTCCAATATCAATATTTTATTAGTGGTCTCGATTTGATTATAGCCGAGCCAGTCGTTTCTTTGCGCGCTATAAATTTCGTCGCAAACTGCACACACAATGAATTCAATTGCAATAACAATAATAACGTGGGGAACTGGTTTCCAACATCGGCAGCAGCAGCAGCAGCAGCCGCAGCAGCAGCAGCAGCAGTACACTTGCATGCAATGCAACTGCATTCGATGTGTGGAAAAGGTATATATACTACGTATATGCTAGAAGTTGGTAGATGTTTGGTATTTATAAGGCGAATCGTACTTTTTCCACGTTTATTATTTTAAAACGCGCGGACTCTTCTCTTCTTTTCGTTCGTTCTTCTTCTTCTGCTGCTTCTTTGCGAATGGTCTATGCCTATGTGTTTGTGTATGCGTCTTTTAGCGAGGAAAGAATGAGGAGCGCGAGGAGTGGTATAATTTTCTCGCCGCGCTCGGTTCTGTGCTTTTTGCAATACCTGATATAATGTATACGGAGGATTGACATCGGCAAGCAAAAACGTGCGATTTATATAAAGCCATAGAAAATGTCTCGTTTTCCGTTCTTTGCTGTTGGTGTTTTGTTCGTCTTTTTTTTTTTCGACTTTTTTGTTTTCGCGTGCAACTGGAGCATCAGTAGCGAAGAAGAATATTCTTGGGGAATGTTGCGCGTTCTTCGGTAGCAGCCAAGCAAAACGGTTTCCTATTACTGTGTATGTATTATTATATGCACAGGGCATTCGATTTTAAAAATCGAAATTCATCTGTAACAAATTGCTTAGCAAATAAATGAACAAAGAGTCTCAGAAGTTGCAAATATTATTGCAAGTAAAATGAAAATCAAAAATAATTTTGAAGGAAGTCACTGTAAGTTCTTAGATTGAAGCATTTAAAACGCTTATCTTTAATCACATTTTTACTGGACATTTTAATTGCTGCTTAAAGAATCCGCAATTTTTTTCTTATTGCCCCCAACAAACAAAAGAGGAATCAGAAAGGAAACAACAAGTATATAAAGAGCGAGCCGCAGTAGAAACTCTGAGCCTGCGAGCTAATTATGCGCAAACAGCACTCAACAAGGGCAATTATCATTTGTTTTTAATTGCAAAGTATAAATTCAAGCAGGCACTTAATTAAAAGAACAACGCGTCGAACGGGAAAAGTGTTGACTTTCACGCCGAGCATACTCGCTTATCTGAAGGTACCGATCATCTTTCGAATTCGATTGGAAACTCTCTGAACCCGCGTGAGTTCAAAAGCGAACTTTCTCTGATGGCTCTCGCGCAGTCTGTGTGCCCTATGCACTTTTACAATTACGTTTTTAAGAAAAGTCGAAGCACACACGTGTTTCGAAATTTAATGTTTAATGGTTTTTGCCACGACGGAAATGAAGGCAATTCGAGATTGAAATAAATATAAATTGACCGAAAGTGCAGATGAAGTTTGTTGCTTGCGTCTATGGTTCGCCTTCATGTCTTAACATGCGAAAATGTGTAGCATAGGTTGTACCTCTGTGTGTGTGTGTGTAGGGGGAAAATGCCGGAAACGTAAAGTTCTCCCATGAATCACGAGTGCAACCTTGATTTAACCCTGTTTCAGAAGATTCCGTCCGTCCGTGCACTGAAAATGATTGATGATGACGGATTGATTTATGCGTAACGCAGGAATTCGACTCTTGCAACTGCAACTGCATTTTTAAATTCATGTTTTAAATGAATTCGCCAGTTGGGCAATTGCTAAAGTCAAATTTTAACCCCACTAGCATTTGATTTAATTTTCATTTGAAAATGCATTTTTGTGGTTTGCCTTTGTTACGTTCTGGGGTTGTTAAAGGAGTTTTAACAAGCTGTCGTTTCTTCAGTCGAAATGTGGTGCTTCTTTTTTATTTTTTATATAAATTGCGCGATCTTCGTCAGATTGTTTAATGGCTACCGGTTCTGAATTGTCCCTCGATACGCAAGAATGGCCAATATTTCATGCGGTGCGCAAAATTTGGCCTCCGGAATTTCGTGTTTGCGGCATCGATCATTGTGTGTGTTGACCGCCACGAATTGCTCTCTTTCACTTACACATCATTAGCCACACATATTTATATAGTTACCAATACGAAGGAACATGTTAAGTAAAGCCTTTTGGATATGTATACCATCGTCATCTTGTATGGCTGTGTCTGTGTATACGTGTGTTTGTGTGTGTATGCTTTGTGGTATTTAGGTTTTTTCTTCTTTCGGCGAGAAGAGAGCGTGCAAGCAAGGGAAGAGAGAATGAGTATGAGGAGCAGTGCGGACTCTCCGGCAGGTTCTCTTCGGGCACATGTTTGTTTTTGGTTTCTTCTCGATAATTATATGTGAGAGATCACGAGTTCGGCCGCCCAACGGTCTCTCCATCTCCTTCATCTCTTAAAACGGACGCACACACACGTACGAGAGAGGCTGGCTGGCTGGCTGGCTTGCTTGCTGGCTTGCTGGCTGGCGAGGAGTCCGAGTTCCACGTTCCACGAGGCAAGGATTCCGTGAATCTAGCTTTAAGCCCCGACCGGAGACTCGTTGAGAATCTTAACGAGGGATTGACAGTATGATATTACGACGAAACTTCTTAGAGCAGAGAGAGGAAGTATATGTATGTGGATTTTATATTGTATATTATTTGAACAGTGCCGAAGCCTCCAGCCTGCGACAATACCTTATAATCAGCCTTTGATTTATAGGCGCATTGTTTAAATTTTGTGAGGATCCACATATACGGAGTATATACGTACACACATCCAATAGTATTGGTACCCACTAATAAACGTTCATTTTATCTCGGAAATCAACACATCGCTTGGTTATTTCATTATTACTTTTTCGATTAGGTCGCCGAGATCAAAACAATTTACTCAATATGAAAAAGGATGTTCTATTTGTGTACTGGTACAAAATCTACATGGCATCTAGGTGGAAAATTAGAGTTTTTATATTTTTTGCTCTTTTTTTTTTAAATTAATGTTGACAAACTGTAAAAAATTGTTTTGAACACATAAAATATTAGATATAGCATTTGCTTTTCGTAATAGAATGTATAAAAGCTGAGTTTATTTTCATCACAAATGAAAAGATTTAAAAAAAAAATGTACCATAATTTTTGAAAGAGGGAGTACTTTTTTTTATGACAGTATTGAAGAAAAATCTATAATTCTTGCAAAACGGTGTCAAAAGATAAAAATACCAAAATAACTGATGAAAAACTTAGACTGTCATAAAACGTTGAATAAGATCGTTTGGCAATCTATTACGCTATTAAATCGAAAGCCAATTAACCCCGAAACATTATCCTGAATTTACTCTTGGAGAGAGAAAAAAAAGACTATGAATAAATAACAGTACACGTGTGCAAACTGAATATTTGCGAGCGTTTAGAGGTGTTGGACGATTTGCTTTCCCTCATAAAAGTTAAGTGCACCGAACGCAAATGCTAAAACACTTAGGATTTTATTAATCGAAACTAAATAAACCGATCGAAGTGCTCTTAAATATCGCGCTTCTTGGAAATTATACTTTTGCATATCGATTTGCATTTAAACACCCATTGCGGTGGTTGTACGGCATAGGTAATTTAAAACGTTTCTAAGCATTTCTCGGATGATATGATATGAACTCGGTGTACGTTAGGTATACGGGGAGAACTTTGCGCTCATATCAGTACCAGTATGGTTATTGAAACACGGAGGCCAGAAGCTTACGAATGCCTATGCGGCTGCTGCTGATATGTTTGTATTCTAATCAGAAGAGATATTCAGAACAATAGAATGGGCGCACACAAGGAAGGAGTCGCATTATAATTGCAAAACGCCATTTATCTGCATCTATGAAATATAATATTATTTACACGTGACCTGGCGACGCTAATGAAATTTAAATTCGGCGCGAATTAATGCGCGAGAGATTCCCTTAAAGGGAAAGGCCATTTCCTCGGAAAGAGATGATGATAATAATAGCAGTTTCGTGTGCACGTCCATTGCGGTACTGACGGGCATTGGATGTGTCGCTGGGCGAGGAATGAACAACTGGTCGGCCGGAATCGGCCGGTCTTTTTGCTGTGAGAACCTTCTTGGCCGTGCATGGGCAAAGAGGGTCGTGCCTCGGTAGATATACTGGTCAATGCCGGTGGTAAACGTTCACTCCTCGGTAATAGTGCAGAAATGAACACACTGGAAAAAACAAGCATGACCATAAGCACATTGTGTTGTTGCCGGGGAATTTGGTGCTGACTGCTGATTCCCCGCAGCAGATAATCCAGTGATCTAAAGACCACATCCACACCGCTCGTCCTTTTCTCTCTTTCTGCTTTTGTTTATGTGTGCGCGCTGTACATTACCGTGGGCTTTTCACACCATAACGCACAATTAATAATGCCGCACGGTGTAAATCGACCATCGCAGGAATAATGAAGTCGCTGTGAATTATTACCCAATTAAACAGGAGCTTTTGCTAGTTTTTTTTTCGCTTTTCTCCTTTTCTATATATTTTTTTTATCATATAGGCAGAATCATTCATTCATTTTACTATAAATAATAAACACTAAATCATCGAAAATTATTTTTTGGTGGCTTACAAGTTCAACAACTTTGTTGAAGAGGCGTAGCGTAATTCCTGGTTTTAAAAGTGCATTGTGGATTTTTCGGTTTAGCCGAAATGTGCGTGCATTTGGAAACGAGGCGCCAAGACTGGTTCGTCAATCAGGATTGGTATCCTTTGACCGTATACTTAACATAAATTAGTAGAACAACCCCAATTGCGAAGAGATTCCTACAACCGTCACGAAATCGAAGGAAATTATCGGTTCGACGACGCGTGAATGACCTCCATTGATCGTATCGTATCGTCCGTACAGTGCCTGCAGTACCTGCCTACTTGAAAAACTTCTTGCGCTTAAGAAAAAAAGTTACTGAGTTGGATGAAAACGTCAAAATTGATCAACAAGTAAAATGTTTGAAACATAATACATTCTACAAAGAATAGTAAATGAAGTATCCTACATTAAAGTGTGTCAGTGATAAGATGCCATTTAAGTTATCTTAACATGTAGCAAGGGGAAAATCTTTAAAAACTTTGACTTATTGGGATATCCAGTTTAGATATGAAAAGGTGGGAAGTGTGTTTATATGGAGAGTTCAACGCCTAGCTGAAAGACGAACCCTTTAAATAGTATTTATAACTTTTGAATTAATTAAGAAAATGCCAAAAAAATTTAAGCCATTTTATAGATAATTTAGTATTTTTTAGAATTATTAAATTTTAGCGTTATTTTTATTTGTCCTTGCAATAAATAGTTAAAAAATATTTACCAAATGCCTTGTATAACAATGGAAATATGATTAAATTAAAAGTATAGTTCAGTTTATCAAACGCAATTAAATTAGATATCATTTACAGAAGAATGTATTTAAATCGGTGCAGTATCTTAATTTTTATGAGCAAAAATTAGTTAAAAGTAGTTGAGCAATAAATAAATTAAATAAGCGAATGTTCGCTTGGAAATAAATGGAGATTCCGAGACTAGAACGTTTGGTAAGACGACGAACCCGCATAAAAAGTTTAATAACTTTTGTACTTGTTAAGCAATTTACGATTTTTCAAATATACGCAATCCTCGTTAGAAATAATATCTGCTTATTTTAGTTCTATTTTTTTGAGCTAGTAATAATTTAAAATTTGTGGTGAAGTTCAAATTTTTAACAACATGAAAAAACTTGACATTGTAATGGTTACAAAGTAATACTTCTAACCTTAATTAGCTTCTGTTAAAAATATATACAACTAATTTTTGAAAGATTTAAATATTTTAATCATGATTACTTTTTGTAGAATAATTTTAGTATGTTTTGCATAATTATTAAAACAAAATGAGCAAATGAATACTCTTTAAAGATGAAATATTATTTTTTAATGCCATGTATTTTATTATTCGCTGAAAGCATCATAAAACATTAATAAGCTCGAACGGGAAGCTTTGCATTTTCATGCGCCGTTGATCTAAATAAATATTTAAATAATATAAAAGCAGCAACATCAGCAGTCATCTTACTATATAGTATACGACGTATATGGGAAGACTAAGTAGAGGCAAGCAAAGCAAAAGCATACCCTTTGAAACAACTAATTGCTCTGTATTTAATTATTAGTTGGATGGTTTTTATGACGTCCGCTCAGTATTATCAAGGTATTCGCAACACACGCGGAATGAGATTGTCGCTGGTTTAGTTGAAGAAATGAACGGAGAAGTACATTTCGCCCTCCATAACCTGATCTCTTATTGCAAGTGACTGACTAAAAGAGGGAAAGTACGTGGAACGAGGCGTGAAAGCGATAATAAGCGATCGTTATAGCGAATGCCCATAATGGTCGCTTAATATGAGCGCGCTGCTCGATAACTTTAATTAAATTACAAACCAAAGAGCGAACGTTTTCAACGTAGAGGGAGAGAGCGAGAGTTAATGTCTGATTGTTGTTAGGTGATTAGAACGCTCAACTCCACGATGTTCTTGATGATGATGATGATGCTTTGAACTTTCTCCGATCCTTTATTACGACTCAGTCCCATCAGGATTTCTTACCTTTATCCGACTTATAAATCACTGTTTTCTTGGCTTAGGTTAAGTTTGGTTAAAATTGCAATAATTCTTTTTTCGGTGTCAAAAACTTTTAACACGGAAAAGAGGTAAATAAAATGCAAAGTTTTGTTGCAAAATGATATGCACAAATTGCATTCGGTGGTGCATTGTTGTGAAAACAAATGTAGGTATGTGTTCGCTTTGATATCGGTCGAACAAATCAAAAATAGTCCTTGCTGGTGCCACAGCGGACAGGAATCGAGGCATTGATTACACGCACGACTGACCGCGGATTTCTCAATGTGTATGAGTGTGTGTGTATGGCTTGTGTTCTTTTGCTGTTACTTTGCTACAGTTCCTACATTGCACTTTAACTGAAAAGATTTAGGAAAAGAAATACCAGCGATCGCACGGCGAGCTCACTTTTTAGTGCACACTCACTGTTCTGCTCTAATTTCGCATTAATTCGCAAAACCGTTTCTTATTAAGTTTTTCACGCGGTATAACTGCACTTAATCCTCTTCTCAGGAATTTCATTAACTTTTTTTTTTTAAACTCGACTCGCGAATAATAATGTTATGATTTCAACTAAACTAATTTATTGTGTTTGCAAATTTGTAATCCTTTTTTAGGTTTTCACCGTTTCGTTTTTTTTTTATTTATTATTATTATTATGTAATCTCTTATTTACCAAATTATAATTTTCCTTATGAAAATTTAATTGAAAATTGTGTTTCCTCTATTTTCGCATTTAGATTCAACTGTTATATAATATGATAGCATATTCCATTGCAAAATTGGCGATAATAATTATTAACACGTTTTCTGCTTGGCGAAAATGCTAGGTTTTTAACATCGAGTTTCCAGTTTTACTTTTTTTATCATCTATCCATACGCAGTGTTGCTCATTCTCTTTATGGGTGTATGTGTTTATACGATCAGAATAAAAGCATGAAGTGCGTATGAAGTAATAACAGTGATCAGTATTTGCCGTGTGCATGTGTATGCTAGTATGTGTGTGTAAAGCTGTCTTCGGATGCAATTATAATAAGAGAAAAATAAACGTAAAATTAGCCGCCGTGAGGAGGGAGATGGTTTATATACAGAGGGTCTGCAGAAGAGTAACATCTCTTATTATTTTAAGTAATTCCATGGAAATTGTATTGAAAATTCCATACTGATATCAATTAACTTATATTAGTTTGCAAGAGATCATTGAAATAAATCGGATTATTCAGCAAAATTCATGATTTGTTCACAGTTTCCAACTTACCCGGAAATAGTATTAAAAAAATTACAACAATTTAAGTGGAGTATCCTGGGTATTATTCTTTTTTTGTTTTAATCGAGGAGAAATAATATTTTTTCTAAATTAACTTAGCAACTAGAATGATTAAAAAAGTGAAATTCCATAAACGGATTTCAAAATAAGTAACTAAAATTTGCAACACTAAATTATGCTTTTTTAATCATTACCCGGACAAAAATTTCCTTTACAGCAGATATATATATATATATTTTCCAGAAAATATTGAATTATTACTTTCAGTATTCCATCTCAACTATCGAAGTCCACAGTTTAACAAAACTGGAAAAGCTCAAAAAGTGTAATTGTTGTTTAATATTGCTGCAGGTTAAAAAAATACATTTTGTTGAGGATTTAATAGAATTTCAAAAATGTTTAGATTGTAAGATATTCTAAGATTTCCTTTAGAAACTCGAAAAGTTGGCACGTCCTTAAAATCTCGAAAATTAGCAAAATGATGCCATCAATCAATGTCATAACTTAACTCCATTTAAAAGTTGATCGTTCAAAAATAGCGCAATTGTCCTTTTGATATCCGATATAATTAAAAAAACTCCCTTTTGTCCAATCTTTTGTTTATTTCTATATGAAAATTTAAATCCATATATGAACACACCCAAACACACTTATACACAAGCAGAGAAATATATGAGTAGGTACGAAAGAGAGAAAAGCGGGGAATAATATTCGTTGCACGCGAATGTGTTTGAGGGGCGATAAGAGAGCCATACTGGGAACTTGTACAAAAGCTATAGGGAATAATGATCGTTGCCGTTTGATTGTGTGTGACTTAAGTTAGCATCAGATAGACTAGTGGTATAGGTTTACTGCAGCAGAAGATGTAGAAGAAGAAGAAGAAGCAGCAGCAAAAGTATACCTATACAATGTAGAGGAACGAAGGCGCGGGAACGAACGTGCACTACTAGAAAGAAGAAAATCCTGCGAGTGAATTTACAATTCCATAAATATCGACGATAATATTTATTTTATTGTTCTCGGGCTTGTATAAATTTCGCTCTTTTGCGCGCGCGATAAATGCGCGCCTCATTTTCTCGTCCTTCCTCCGGTTCGTTCCTTCCAATAGTATAGTATACCAAGTCCTGCGTTTCTACACACGTATACCTGATATCTATACGTTTTCCTTGGTTATTAATAATAATTGCGGCCCGATTAATGGCAATTCGTATTCGATCGTTAGGATGAAACACCCACACACGTCCCCATCTATACAAACACAAACCAACACGCAGACACGACCTGAAGAATTTTCAGTCCTCGCGCGCACTCGTTATCCACTGTCATAAATATATCGCGCCGCAGTTTTATATCCAGTACGTATTACTTAATTAATAAATTTGCATTTTAATTGTCGCGATGGATCTTCATATACCTACACAAGTCTCGTATGTAGTCGGTATAAAGGGTCAGCTGTTGCTTCCTATAAATTACATGCTCGTTAACCGAAAATGGAAGACTGGACTCTTTGGAATACTTCTTTTCTTGTTTTTCTTTTTCTTTCTTATTTTATTGATTGTGTTGAATTTGAAAATGTATGTTTTGTCACCCTTAGGTAAAATTTATACGCTACGTTATTTTAATTCCAACGAAGGGTGACTTTTATATGTTGTCATGAAAGTTTTAGTTAATTATGTAAATTAACTTCTGCAAAGACTTCTCTTTGGCCTTTGAAGGAAGCTGCTAATTTAAATGATATTCTGTTTTAATTACAAATATGTATGAAATAATGTTATTTATTAGGATCTCATTTATTTATAATTGTAATGGAAATTTATTGTGAAAATTATTCGCTTTATTTTCCAATTAATAATATGTGTCAATAACGTTGGAATAAATTATCAAATAATGGCATTTTATGTTTAATTTATTCGGTATAAATAATGAAAGATATTAATTAGCGAATTATAATTAGTTCTGCTTAGAATAAATTGATTTTTATGATTTTTTTATTGATATAATTAAGGACATGTTTTCCATTATTTTCATGTAAATATCAAATTGTGTCATTTAAGATACCAAAACAAAATATAAGAAATAGTTCAGAAAGGTCAAACGCACTGGCCGATCTAAAAGTTTATTGGAATTCAATTAAAATTAATGATCGATTTAGTTAATTTCATTTGGCCGGTCGCTCTAGGCAACCGCATATTGCCTTATTGCTTTCATTTAAACTTATTGTGTTTGCATAAAAGAAGTCTATGTAAAAGGATATTTTTCTTTGGTGTGTTCTCCGGATTTCTATGGTGCATAATGACTTGAACAAGTGATTCAGAAATCACCGCGCTCGGACCACCGTCGTCCCCATCTACATAACCGCACCGAACGGCGCAATATTAATTAAATGCCGATGAAAATAATGCGCGCCGTTTCATTTCATGGCAGCCCATCGCAATCGACAGCATCAGTTTTCCCGCTGAATTGCTTCTTTCTCTCTATTAAGGTCGCGCGCGGCTCTTCGATTTCCATTTCGAGTTCCATGAACGGTCGGCGGTTTCGGAAACGGCGACCGCTTTTTATCTTACAGATTACTCAATACGCCACTTGTAATGAAAACCGTTTCCGAGAACACGCTCACATTGTGCGTGCATTTTCTTTGACATTATCGCTAATTGATATGCGGAAAAAGTAGCTAATGCCATTTGGCCGTAGATGGACACTGCACTTGTAATTAATATATTCAGCGATCGTGGTTAGTTTTGCTGCTTGTGTTAAATGCATAAAATGCAAAATACCTGAGTTAACAGCATTATACATAGAGTGAATTAATGTAGTGTCCCCTCTGCCATTTTTAATTTGCAAATTATGCAATATTGTAAGTTTCAATTTAGAAATTTTCATATGCAGTTATGCATAGATGCTGGAACGACCTAAAAATTCTAAATGTTTTTTTTTTGCTGAGTGTCCTGTACATTTTGTAATGGGGATTAATGGTCATAATGCATGAGCATGAGCGTGTAATCCAATACGTTTCAGTCGATATTAATATAATTATTATTTATTTGCCAAAGCCATTAGCGCGTATGTAGGTAATATGTGCGGTGCCACGTCGAGAGACTTGCTTATTTTTCTCTCTCTAATGGAAACGGTTGCGCAAAACGCGCACTTATTCAAGAACATTACAATAAAGCAATTAATGCAGGCTTTAATGTAAAATATCTGATAAGTCGATACATTAATACACTTTGACAGTGATATTTATTAATATTATTATTGCGTGCACTTACATGCTCCATACATACGTATCTCAAGTAGTTTTTTCTTACTGTGTGTAATGTCTATACATGCAAAGAGTTCGGCATTTGTTTCGTACCTCAGAAATATTGTTTGTTTAATGTCTAAATGTCTTATTAAAATGACGTTACTAAGAACTTACATAAATATGGCATTTTTCTGTAATCCATAAATTCTCTTTCATTGCTTTGTTCTTTAACAAAATTGAACTTTTTCTATTGATTTTCATTTTAAACTATGTTAATGATATTAATTTTTTTTTTTCATCAAATATATTTCTAGTGATTTGTTAACAATTTATAATATGACTAGGGAGCTACATCCCTAAATTCGCTAAAAATGAAATTTACGGACAACTAGTATTCAGAAATTTATGTTCCGATGATATTTTGCGCAATCGTGGTAGTACAAAACGTGTGAAAACCTAATCTGCTTCTGAACGAAAATCCATTTCTTTTTTGGCCAACAATTTAAATCTCTTCCATTTCGGAAGATTTTGGAAAAGCGAGAAATGGAAGATATCAGCTGTTAACGAAGGAAAATTCGTTTCTTTCTTGCCAGCATCTCAAATCTCCACCATTTCGGAAGATTTCGGAACAGCGAGTAATGGAAGATATCGGCAGTTAACGAAGGAAAATTCGTTTCTTCTTTGTCAACATCCCAAATCTCTTCCATTTCGGAAGATTTCGGAAAAGCGAGAAATGAAAGATATCATCAGTTAAATTTTAGAATAGACCCTCAATTTCTAAAATAATCTCTCAATTTGAAAAATGATGCACTGTATTCGTACATAATCGACCTTACTGTGCTCGAAATTAAAACAAATCAACTCTTTGCTTACTCACAATGCAATTGTCAGTTTGTATCCTTTATGAAGAAAATTTAATAACAATACAATGTAACATTTAGCAACTATTTGTTCAGTGAGTAAGCTTACCATTACTATTTCCTTGGTTTCCTACGGTGTCCTATAAGGTACACGTGTCGTGTGTGTATCGGTTGATCTGCAGCAACAGCAACAGCAGCAGCAGCAATGCATATTTTCGCGAAAGTGAATGCAGCTGAAGGTACCGGGACACACGTTGTCCATTCATCTACGTCCGCCGCCATAAGTTTTACCACTTGTGACATACAGTACACACACAGGCATACAAATGCATACATGCACACACGTTGCAGATCGATGCAACGCGGAACGTTTCTCTCGTTATTTGTTAGTTAATTAAAATGCGACGGGATGGTGGATATTTATAATGAGTAAGTGCTGCTAGTGGTACGTACAGACCCACACACACACTCACACAAAAACACAAACATACACACGGGGACAGACAGTGCATTGCAACTGGTATGCTAACGGTTGATAACTCCATATAGAGAATTATGTGGCAGAGGGACATAAATAAAGTGCGAGCAGTTGGACGGACGGTACGAGATGAGACGAGATGGACAGTAGCGGAATATAAGTGAACAACTGTCCCTTGTCAGGCGGCTCTTAATAAATCGCGCCCCGGCCGCAAACGCAGCCGATGAGCGAAGAAGAATCGACCGCCGCCGCTCCTTTGCATACATGCACCAACCACAAACACACGCACACACGCAAATATATATCTATATAGATTTTTCCCTCATACGCCGCCTGTGTGCAGTGTACCTACTTGTACACTCTTCTTCTTGTACAATTCTCAGCTGCGTATGTTTAAGTATATGTATATTGGCGGCTGCTGTCGAGTGATTTTATTACGGCCACGCTGACAAACTAAAGTCGCCGGACACGAGTAACATGGAACACCCATCTAGATCGAAATCCCATTACGGTGCGAACGTTGAAAATGGAAAGAATTTCAATCGCGCTCTGCTTGCGCGCCCGTTCCTTCCTCTCTTTACCCCCTCGCTTGCTGCCTCGCATTGGCCATCGTCAATTAGCGTAATTTTCATGTCGGCCTAATGACGATACCCAGGCCACATTTATATGCTTTAAGCGGTCGCTCTCTGTGGTGTGTTCACGGCAAGAAATAAGGTAAGAAGATATAGGTAAGCGACAAATAGTCGTTTGGCATTTGGAGAATTGCAAGTGCTATTTGCATAAAGTCTTGCATTGGTTGCTATATCGGTTTGTGTGTGTACGTTGAAGTCCGTGGAATTCCACTCTTTGCTTGAAAGTTGAAACTATAAATTTATATACAGTTTGTATAGTTGGTATAGTCTCTGGGGAGTTGAAAATTTAAATTTTGATAATTCTAACTCATCTGGCTGTGAAAAGTTCTCATTATTGTTCATTTTCGACAAGTCCAATTTTTTTTTTAAATACCTTTATCAGACTAGTTTTTTATATTTTATTATTAACATAAAACGGCAATCAGCAACAATTAAAAGCTTTGCTATTTAGATGATTAGAACTCTGATCTACTGCCCATGCGCAGAGTACTTATTTTCTAGTATTTTCCATAAATTAACATAAATTAATCCCTAATAATGGGTTAATTATGTCATAATGATAAATTTAGTGTAATAAAAAAAAATTCCCATATAAGGTGTAATTCTTGTAATTTTTACTGAAAAAGTACAATATATAAACTTTAATTTTTAAATTTATTGTTGATCTCACTTCAATGATATATTTTAGACCATTTTTGTTCTTATATTTTAAAGAGTTTTTGACGTATTTTTTTTCTTAAGAAATTGAAAATTTCCAAATTATGACTAGTATGGAGACTTTTTTTTGTTTTAGGGATTGGTATAGGTCAATCAATCATTATCTATTGAATACTATTTAATAATAATTAATAAACATACAAACAAAAAACCGTCATATCATATTGTTGAGAGTTTATTTGTTTTCTTATGCAATTACAATAATATTAGAAATTGAATTGGAAGTTCATTTCACTTGTTTGAAAGTTAATTAATAATCTTACAATTCCATCATAATTGACAATGGTGTATCTTTTTACGGTAAAAGCGTACACAATATTTAAAGAATAAATTGATTAAAATCATTTTAATGGGTAATAAATATTAACCATTTTCGTAATTTAAAAATACCTAAATAAATTTCATTAACCCGCAGGGTTTCACAAACTTGCATCTGGTACCGTATTTGCAGAATTGTAGAAAAACAAAAAAATGTCACCGGTGGAAGAGTGAAAATTTGCACCTTTTTCCGTGAGTGTCACACCCCGAAACGAATAGAACCTTTAGCGACGCCACATTTTAATAGTATTAAAGTATTGCTTAACAGAATTTAGCAAATTTCCTTTACTCCTAATATATTCACAGTCAGTGTTCTACTAGGCTGTAGTGCACATTGATGTATTTCGAAATCATTTTACAGTGCTGCTGCACATGTAAATCCGATTCTATTTCACAAACATATTCTCGTACCTACCTACTACTACTATGAGTGAGCATCAGCGAAATTTCTCTCTGCACTTCTTATAGTCAATGCTGTACATAAGTTATACATTAATTGCAGTTTATAAACATTTATTTTTTGATTTTTAATAGATACAACAGCGTGTACATATGTGGTGCGCCATTGCGAAACCTTGAATTCCAAGAAACACCAGCTTAGATGTTTTATTACTTACATTCTTTGATTGATTTATAGGTCTATCGGTTGAAAAGCAAAAAAGATTTATGCATAAATTTATTTAGAAATATAAATATACAGAGTGTTTTATATTAATTTAAATATAACAATATGTATTCTGATGTGTTTAAATAATAAACTAAAATAGTTTTCATTTTTGAGCTTTTCCAAAATTGCAAAATTGTTGACAGATAAAATGTAGCTAAACCTTAGTTCTAAAATTTCATTACCGCTTTTTGTAGTTTTCCCGTTCCAAAAGTTCTGCATCATTCCAAGGAATTATGAAAACACCCTGTAAATGGGCATATGCGTTGTTAATAACAGTCATTAGGAATAGCCCATAACAATAATGACTGTTGCAGAATAAGTGCGGGGATTTTAAAGGCATCGCAGAGACGAAACAAAAGTTTCATAATATACATATAGTATAAGTATATAAGAAAGCGATTACAATAAATATCGGACGGAGACATTTATTTCTATTCGCTTAGACTCGGAAATTATTTATGACCGTGTGTCTGTTATTATAGCATTGTAATTAATTTTTGGTATGCAAAACACACTGTTGTCTGTATGTTGTTAACCAACAAGACAACATTGGAAGCTGTGGAAACGGACAACGAACAAGTTGCGGCATTAATTTAATAGCCGATGCTGAGGATTCTTGTAGCAACTACTACTAATACTAGACTAGACCAACTCTCCACTTGCCTCTCGGACTCATTGAATTATAACGACTATAAAGCCGTTGAAATATATTGGGTTTAACTAGTTTAACAGATATGAAAGGAGGCAGCATTATGCTATGTAGATGTTGCGCGCACCGTTTCGTTTGCTGCATTTATTCTGCTCTGATTAGAGGTCCAGCAGCAGCTTTAGTTCAATTCAAATAAAGGCTGAAGATGAAGAAGAAGAAGAAGATATCAGTGGTCATTTTTATATTTTCATTTTCAGTTTTTTTTTTTTTTCGTGCTGTATGTTTATGCAACATGTGTACTGCAGACAGAGGGTGGGAAGAGAAGAGACGGTACAGTGTGTAATCATATTGTTCTGTATGTTTAAGAACGGACTAAAAGTTGCCTCGTAAATAACCATCGACATTCATGCACATGCATAATATAAGGGATTTTATTCGTGCTCTTGTTGTTATGCTCGTGTCTGCTCTTGTAACGTACTCTTTCCTTACCTTGTTGCATATAAATTTTTTTCGCTCTTGCAACTTGCCTTTATTTATATTTATTTATTACTTCGGAATTTCGCAAGTAATTTATGTTGTTATTTTCATCTAGAAAGTTATAGGGCTGTTTTGCAGAATTCGCTACACAGCTGAAATAATTAAATGAATTTCATTAAGTGAAGTGAAATGAATGTCGCACGTAGAAGGAGAAAAGTATAAAAAGTGGTATGTGAAAATAGGGCTCACAATGGGCCGGCGTTTTCTCGATTAAAAAGCAAATATACGAGCGGGTTTATTTAACGCGACTTAAAGTGGTCCATAAATTAGATAATTTTTTCGGGCGGATATTCAAATAAGCAATAACGCGGCAATTTCGTGCTTGTTTCTTGTCGGTCTGTCCGCCTGTGCCCCTAAATACAGAACGTATACACACGCATCTACATAACACATTCGCCCAGTACTACCGATATTATTCCGCCGTACCTACCGTTTTTTTTTCTTTTTTCTGTTTCTTTTCTCTGCGCGTCTTCTTCGCCGGTTGCTTCTCTCCGCCGCTTCTTCGTGAATCGAATGGCTGACTTGTTGCATGGATGCTTGCAGGTGACCCATCCGTGGTGGGAGCAATGCACCTTACATGGTTGTACAAAGTAACTCAACTCTATTTCCTGTCACCAATTCAGAATTAAAACTTACATTCAATTAGGTAACGAATGCTGTTTAGACTTTGGACATCACGAAACAGTTTATTTAAAATTTATTTCAATAAAAACATGAAAATTTTACCCATTTCCCTGCTTCTTGCTAGCATTAGGATATGATTGCAGCATTGCAGTCTAAATTATATGAACATTGCAAACAGTTGTATTTGCAAAGTTTTAGTTTTTACTTCTTGTTGAATCGAAGGTACCAACTTTGAAATAACGAAACAAGAAGTAGTTATTTCGTTTAACATGCTCTTTATATATTTGCACACGTTTATTATCTGTTAATTAATGTGTGCGTTCCATGCATGCGATATGAGTTGGCGCTTTACTTTTCGCGGGAATGTTAATCGAAGCGAATATTATGTCGGCCGACGAGTTATAAGTTTGTACTCTGCATGTTTCGTTTCGTTTAAAAGTTGTTCGTTGATTGTTGCATAGTGTGTATATAGTTACTACGGCAGGAATTCCCAACATTATATAATTATATGAATATAAACTTAAAGGGGAAACCAGTAATTTATTTGACAATAATTATGATACAAGTAATTAACAATAAATTCGTTTGTTGTCACGCGGCTAAATTAAGTCGTAACTTGATAATCATACCGTATAGCTAAACGTAGCTCACATATGGAGGAAATTGTGCATGTGGACACACGTAACAAGAATTTTCAGCTTATGTGTTGTGCGTGTGTGTGTGTCCGTGTGTGTGTATGTGAGTATTTTATAATAAGAGAAGTATAGTATAAAGAAAGTGCGCATATTAAAGTGCCAAGATTTGCATATAAATATTATTATTGCTTTATACAGTGGAGGCATTTATAGTGCAAGCGCCTTCGCGCTATTGTTTGCACAATAAATCCTTCAAGGAAAACGCGTTAAAAGCGACATTAGTTATTCTCGTTTCGAAACTTTTCGTCGGTACATTTTATTAGTTGTCCAATCAACGGCTGCATTTTATTGATCCTTTTTTATCCCTCTCTTTCGAAAGCAGATAAATTATGGTTTTCTTCATCCTTGTCCGGATCGGTTTATTGGCATTTACTGTAGTCATTGCTATTATTTTGCAATTTTTTTTTCAAATTTTTAATTTTGATATGCAATTTTCTATGCTTTGATGGGACGATAAATAAATAAAATTCCACAATGAAAATGTCATGAGGGTATTTGGATTTCAGCAGTTATTATGTTATTAAAAATTAAATATTCTTTTTAGCAATTAAATACTTTTATCGGTTTTTTTTAAATTTTATTTCAAAAGTACTATTTCACAAAGGTGTTAGTTTTGCAAAATGTCGATTAGGAAATATAAAATTGTCTTTGGTATTAAAATTTTCCCGTTGTAAATATGTAAATAAAATGCTAATATTTTTCCATATATCCTAAAAAATTCTCAGAATTTCTATAGCATATTTGCCATCTATAAATATTAGATTCACACATTCTTTGAAAATGCAAAAAAATCTGGAATTCTTTTAAATACTAAATACGTGAAAAGTTAAATACATTATGTAAAACTGCTAACAGAAAGCTTATAATTAGCATGCAAATAATTTGTGCAGTGTACAAGAGAAACAAAGTTAAAAGCAAACACATCGTTTTGGCGTATTTGTACAAATGACGCACTACATGTCAATGAAATGCATTTTTTCACTTAAAGGACAACGTGAACATGTTTCAGGGCCCATAAATGCCATGCGATGTAATTTTCCTCCTGTTTTGCTAAACAATCCACCTGTCTTTTCGCTTCACTTAGAAAACAACAGCATTCGTGCGGTCGCCGCACTTTTATACTACTCGTATATGAAAAGCAGGTGCAACGTTTATGCATGCGATAAAATTAAAGATCGAAAAGGAAAAATGCGAAATTTGCATTCTGTTTTTAGTTTTATTTCATGATCACCAATAAAGAATAAAGTATATACTGTTAAAAAACGAAAATAAAATGTAAAACCGTAAATGTAAAACCGGCAGCGGATGTGATTTAATAAGTTTTTTGTTTAGAGATTCGGTATGCTTCAATTATCACCACTTTAATTTCGTGCACAGCGCTATATAATTGTACGATATCGCACGCGTGAAATAATAAACTAGGGCTTTTTTTTCGGTCGTTACTTGCGGCCTTTGCGGTCCTTTCACCGCATAAATCTCATCTTTGTTATTTCGTATTATGAGTGCGTTCATGTGGATGCGAGTTAAAAAATAAATGGGTCTAAAGCGTGCTCAGAAACTCAAACAAAAAACGATTTTCCTTTTTCTCCTGCGCGGATGTATAACTACTAACATATAAGAAGACGAAGGAGAAGAAGAAAAGCACCGGCTGAGCATATTTTCCAATTATTTTTTACTTAATAAGGTAAAATATTTAAATATGTAAATACTCTGTGTGTACCTAGTATTACACATTACGTAGCAAATCCGAATTGCGTTCGGAGGGAAAAAAATTGAACGAAGGCATTAAATAAAAGGCAACGAGAACCGTTAGGGAAATGTGCTTTCGGATATAGCATTAGTTTTTTGCATTTTCAACTCGCACGTAACGTACAATTTATATGATTATTATTAATAACGAACTAAAAATCTAAGTGCGTAAGTACAGTTAGGCAATAGCGTTGCTCGTGAGAGAGCTACATATCCTCTACACACGGACTATTTCGATTCGGCTTTCCAAGTATAACGACCGTGTGTCATTTTATATATTGTACACTTAACTGGCTCTTGCGTGCAAACGAAATTAGGAATAAAAAAAAACAACAATTATAAATAAGATTTTTTTGTTTGTTTCGATTTTAGTTGCTATATTTTAGCCATGGCAATTTAAAATGAAATAAATATAATTACCGGCGACAGCGCTGTAGTTATATGAAACGAAAGCAATTTTTCGCTGGATTTTCTTCAGCCGCATTACATGCACGGATTTATTTGAAGTCGAGTCGAATAAGGAAGCAATTAAATTGTTTGATATTTTGTCTACACGCTGCGCATTAACCTCTAGTCGACTTCGCAAAAGTTGCGCCTGCCATAAAGAAGTGAAATTTGTGCTCGGCCTACCGGTGTTGCTGTTGTTTCTGCTGCCGCTGCTGCTGCTGCTGTTGTTATTTACCGTCTATTCCTGTTACTCTGCTTTAATACAGGACGATTAGTTTTCCACGGCTAATGCGAATATAATGAAGGAATTGCACTTCTTTAGCGCTTTCCGACCGCGGTTAATCATAATTATTGAAATTCGTCGAAGCACTTACTTACGAAACGATGAAATAATTAAAATTTTCTCTGCTAATTAGAGAAATATGTTGCTAATTTTAAATTGCGTCGACAATTCTGGGAAATGTTTTCTTATAGATTTTATGCATTCCAAAAGAAACTACTAGAAACACCTTGTATATAATGAGCCAGTAGTATATCGTAAATGCATTTATAATAATAATTCCCGGTCGGTCCCATAAATGCAGAAATAAATAACACACAGAGATTACGGTGCTACTTCCCAGGGATTTAAACAACATGACACAAGCGGTTCATTTCTACTTCTTGCAGCTGAGCAACGCAGAAAGACCAAGCGAAACAAGAAGATGACGGAGAAGAAGAAGAAGAAGAAGAAGCGCAAAGCACGTTTGTTCATAACTTTCTATTATTTCCAGTCGTGCGCACTTATTTTATTGTCTTCATTTAGGCCCTTCTTCATCTGCTACTCATATAGACAATTTTCGTTTTTGCATGGTGTGCCTTTTTTCCTTCGTGAGCTTCCAGTCGGGGTTTTAATGTCCATTAATGAAGCTTGCATACGGCACATACAGCAATAAATAGGAAGATTATAATTGCATTTGCTTAATTAAACGAGTAATAATAATTATTTTTTTCTTAATGATAATGCTGCTTGCCTAGTGTATGGATGTAAAATTTAAATTAAAATTTATGCGTGCTTAATGGTACTATTAACGGTGTGTATTGCGAATAGATCTGTAAAAGAAGTACAGAAGGGAAAATTTGCTTTTTTTTTGAAAGGAAAGAAAAAGTAACAAACAACTGTATAGCGTCTCGGTTTTTGTGTTTATTTTTGTCCGGTCATAATTTATATGAAATATTTTGTGGTTTGAGTGGATTTTTACGAGATGTATTTATGACCGCTTTCCCAGATCCTGTTCTAATGCGTCATGCAGTTTAATAGTGCACCATGTTTAATAATGTACGCTTTATTTCGTAAACGTCGAACGTTTTTCGAAATTAAGATTAAGAGGTTTTTTACCGCTCAAAACAACTATAAAACTAATTTTTATTAGGCGACGCGACACCATGCCAACAATAATAGCAATAAACTAACCAAAGTGGTTCTGCGGTTTCTTAATAATTTCGTGCATAACGTAATTAAGAGTCTAACCGACTTTTCTCTGTTTGTTACAGGTGAGCTGAGAAGCATTTCGCAATAATTTTGGGTAAGAGCATCCTTAAAGGTGTAACTTTAAAATACTCATTGCGGTTCCGAAAGCGTTTCTGCTTGAAGTTCTAATTTAATTTTATGACAAATTTGCTAACTCGATTAAAATAATAACCAAATTTTTTCATTTTTATTTTTATTTTTTAGAAGCAGAATAAATGAGATAATAAACAAATGAATAACAAAACTAAAAATAGAAACAAAAGCAACCGGACACTTAATATTAAATCTATTATTTTGATCGTAATTAATACTAAATTTGTTAGCACCATTCGCAAATAGTTAATTAAATTGAAAGAATCTATTTTATAAAACTAATTTTTAGTTTAAATATTTTATTATTGTTTTTATTCAGTTATTTTTTTATAGAGTACAATAGTATTGCTTGCAAAAGAAACAAAAACCATCAGTTCTGCTGAATAATAGTGAAAAATGTAAATGTACCGTGCGCATTTTTCGTCATTTACTATAATTAAAAATAAAATTACGTATAATATCATATTAGTTACAAGTTAAAATATCAAAAGATTTATGAAATCTCTGTGAAAATATTAAATTACCAATTTAAGAGTTGCCAAGCGTAACGGGGCTATAATTGCAATGCTGGTCCGGCGCCTTCACATTTGGTTTTTCATAATTTTTCCTGATTTTTCGACATTTTATGATACCTATTGCTATATTATTGTCACCTGCATCGCTTTTTTATATATTGGTTCATTTTATTACTAATAATATTTAAATGAAATTTCGAGTTTTTCATTGCAATATTTAGTTTTGTTTTATTTTCAACTATAATAAATTTAATTAAATAAAAACTGATTTTTTTTTAATGTTTTTTTTTTTTTTTCAACTCAAACAAAAAAGCAGAATATTTAATAATTGATCGCACTGTATGTTCAGTACCGAGTTTATTTTTCAATTTTTCAAACGTTCGCAACGTTTGTTTCCCTTTTGACTTCTTGACGTTTAACAATGATTTATCAGTCGCACCTTTAGAAATATCACTTTACATAAACCAACTATTCCGTCTATTGTTATTATTGCCAGCGCTTTGGTAATTTGATACAGTATGAATTATGTCTAAGCCAAGTCCTATCTAACACTCGCATTTATCAATAGCGATATTATTTCGCTGCATGCACAAAGGAACAATAAAAAAGTGCACAAAAATCTAAACAATCGGCAAACAAACGAAAATACGAATAAATTTATGCAAACTGCGGAGCAATAAATTTCCTGACCTATATTTTTATGCGAATTTGTTATTGCTCTTAAGCAAATAACAACTTTTTTTATGGATTGTTTTTTTATTTTCTTTTTTTGGAAAATAAAGAGGAACAATTTTTTTATTGAGCCGTTAAATGATGCGGAAATAATTTCGCCGTGAATCATCGTCCATAAAGTAGTCTCTCATAAATAGCTGTGAAATTTAAGACTTCTTCTTCTTCGTCGTCGTCGTCGGATTCGATGCTCTGCAGCGAGATATTTCTCTTAAAAAGGAAAAAATTTCGGCTACACGGTTTCCACGTATAGAGGTATATATTGGGTAAACACCGAAAATTCTTCTAAACGTATAATATAATATATTATATGCATTTCTGCGTTTGGTTTGCCGGTAATTTATAGGTTTACCAAAGCGAGAGATTTAATTTTCGGTTTTATAGATATATATATACGTTCGTGTTTATCCGAACACAATCAAATTAAGGAAAAAATACCAGCACATACCGATAATTATAAGCGTGGATAATTTATGAGCTTTTCTTTAATTACCGGCAACTATATATTTTTCAGTACCGCTCGAATGTGCTCTTTCTCTTTCTCTTTCTCTTTCTCCACATAAGCAGCATGTACTCGCAGTCTTTAATTTTCAACCAAACAAACTGAACATTTGCCTTTATAATATACAACACATGCGGAAATGCAAATCCTTTATGGCGCTTCTTCATATACCATTTATTTATACCATTTCTATAAAGCCATTCATTTAAATGTGCAATGCATCTAGAATATTTACTACTATAGTATAGACACTGGCAGTCTATACGGCTAGTTAAATTTTCGACGCCGTCTTTAAGTGCGTGAAGTGCAGCGTACTTATTTTAATTATAGTTCTAATGCTCTCCGTGTGGGTGATTCCCATTAATGCATAATTAATCAGCTCATGCAGCATTTAGTTGCTCATATTCATATACTATAATACATGAAGTGAAGATGTGTTGGCCATTTAAACGTTCGTATTTTTCACATCTACCAACGCACACACACACACACATATTCACTCTCGTTACATTATAAATGAACTCGCATAATTACCAGCGTACATAACACATCATAAAATTATTATTATTATTTACGCTAAATCCTTCGATGGTTGAGTTTTTCATCCAACTTGCACCTCTATGCGTATTTAAAAGTGTACAACAACCAGTTCCGAATAACGTGTAATTATAAAGGTATATACAGTGTATGTGTGTAGGTACCTATATACCCGCACATTTATTGCTCTTCTTTTTTTCTTCTTCTTCTTTTTTTCTTCTTCTTCTTTTTATTCTTATTCTTTGCGCAAACTAATTACAAAGACGGGATTGTCTTGTTTATCAATATAATAGTTACAGCTAGTACTTCCGTGATTTTCAATTCATTGTAATTCATTGTTAATTAGTTGCTATGTGCTCGTAATTACCAGTACTCGTATTTGCAATTAGTACAGCTCAAATAAATGAGCTAGATGTATATAGTTTTTATTTATGTTTTGCGCATTACTGTACTTATACATACTAAGATTATAAATGTAGTGCCCCCTGTTTATCTGTTAACTGTGCTATAATATTCAACAGATTACTAATTCTAAAGATGTGCGTAAAGATAATAAACCGGATTTGAAATTCTAAAATTGGTTTTCTAAATGGAATTATGTAATTTGTCAATTTTATAAGAGTTTTTGATTGGTATAAAATTTAAGTAAAAAAGGGGGTACTAGATTTTTGATCACATTGTATAACCTTCTTTGTAATTAATATCTTTCTTTATATAAATGTACGAGTGCATTAATTTATCTTATTTCTAAACGCGTTTAATTATTATTAATGAAATTTTAATTATAATATCTGCTCGTTACGTGTAATTGTTAGTTTGTGAATGGCGCACAAATATCTTTCTGAAAATTTCGTTTCAATCTGGGTTATACATACAATGTTTGAATGTTTGAATTCTATTCAGGTCCATATAGTAGTGTATTGACGGAATAAAACAAACAGGTAATGAAAGCTATTTGGATCGATTGCGAATTTCAATGTGATTTTCCCAGAGTTCAATTAGTCACGACCTCATCGATAATATTGACATTGGATTCCATCGAATTTCAGATTTGGAAAGTTGTCCGTGCTTTGTTTTCGTGCAATCTCGCTGTCTCTTTGAACTTATTGAATTTCCTAGTCGATATTTGTTCGAATCGAATGTATTGTTGTGGGATGATCAAACTTATTGTTTCTGCAGGGAATATCTAACTTTTTAAATCCATTACAACTGTTTTTAAGAGTTATGTCATTTGATAAACGTTTTTTTTTATTGTTTTATTGCAATTAAATAAAAGTAATTAAATTGAATTTGAAATCTGTATCAGTTTTAGATATAATGAAAAAACGAACTTTTGGGTATGATATAAGAGATGAAATCTCTTTAAGGGCATCCTGTATATGCGTTTAAAAAAAAAACTGACATTTTATGGATTATTGTCTACTTCTTAGATAATTAAAAAAAAATTGGTCGTTAAAAGCAAATGGCATAGTTTTTTTTGTGGTTTTTTAATGAATGTTTAAATAATTAAAAAAACACTAAACTTTTAATTGTTCTGGGCTACTTTTGAATTTGTTTTTAATTTTTAATTTCTTTTTTTAAATTGTTTCGTCAAAAACCACTAGCAATTACATTTAACTTTCTAAATTTCAATTATTTCTTTTCTTTTATTCTTCATTTGTATTTTTATGACTTTATATTTCTCGCAATAGCTTTAATAGTTTCGGGTAAATTTACTAGTATCTATGAGGAATTTTATAATTTTCACAAAAAAATAAACGAATCTTATCGGAAACTCTCTTCGTTTTACATAACAGTTTTATGAATAATATTACATTTACGGTGTTTTTTTATTTGAAACAGTAAAAAGTTAATATGATAATGAAAAGGAGCAAAAGTGCGAAAAAGCATCTCTTATCTCATCGCGTGATGTTCTGCGCGCTTCCATTTCGCAAACACAACCGCACAAACACACGCACACACAGAAAAAGAGTTATTCCAGATAAATCAGGAAGTGTTTACAGCGCCTAGTTCCAAGTGTATGCCTTTAACACATTCGTACGGACATTTGCTATTTGTGTGTGTGAGTGTGTGTGTGTGCACAACTGTAAATTGAAAATGACTGTAAGAAATTGAATGTAGCCGCGAGGAGGCCGAACGCGCGCGCGAAAAAGAGGCGAGATTTAATCTCTTCAATATTGCTCTTTCTTCTTCTCCTTCGGCTCGCTGCTTGTACTTGTGTCGGCGTGTAGAGTAGGTCACGTGCATAGTAATTTTTGTTCCGAATAAAACGACCGATAAACAATAATAATTTGCGAACGTCTTAACGGTAACGGTAACAAAGCGATAGAGGAAGTATGCGCGCAGGCAGGCAGCATCGAGCAGAGAAGACTTCTTCTTCTTCTGTTTCGCGAGCTTCTGCTTCTGCCGCCGTTGCCTTTAAAGCCTCGCGTTGTTGTTAATGCTGCTGCTGCTGCTGCCGTTGCACATTTGCCTTATGCCATCCGTGCCCAGCACTGCCCGAAGATTTATTCGGTATTTAAATGATCAATAGGCAAAATTTGTTTAGATGCCGATCAATAATTTTATGGACTTTACATAAAATTTACACATGTAAAAGGTAGCGGTTTCTTGAATAAACAATAATCGTTTTCGCTGGCAAAATTACGCATGAATAAATCTTTAGAATGTACATAAATTTGTGTGTGTGTGTATGTGAGCGCTTGAAAGGCAAGTTTGATGTATGGCTTTAGAGTTAGAAGACCGCAAACACAAAAAGGGAAAAAACAATTAGCGAATTCAATTAAAATACGAGGCAACGGAATTCAGCAATAAGTGATAAATCTTTCCGATGTTCTTCCAGAGGCGTTCGTTCGTTCGCATCACAGCAACAAACAGCGCGAATTATTATTATTAATATAGTCATCCGCATTTGGCGTCGAACGGCATCGCCATCGCCATCGCCATCGGAGCAATATCACACGGGCGATCCTATCTGTTAAAATATTGTTATAAATTAATTTACGTTCGTCGACGGTGATGAAACGCAAGGTAAAAGAAATCCGGTACCAATCTAATCGTACAGGCGTGTAATGAAATTCAATAAGCCAAATAACTTGTTTGCGTTCCTCGCATCTCTTCCATCTATATAGACAATGAATATGAATGACGTCCGAGGGGAAAGTGAGAGAGAACATTATTAATGCCCGTTTTGAAGAGATGAGCCATTGACTCGTTTCAATTTGTCAATGTCACCGTTTGCTCTCTCTCCGAAGAAGAAGAGTGTATGGTACACACTTCACGGCAATGCACCGTACACAGCATCCGCACACACAAAGATTTTATTAAACATAACGCCGGAGATGATTTCAACTGCCTTCACACAGTTTGCCAGAGCAAACTTGTTTATTTTTCAACAACTACAAGCTCGGTACACTATTAGTTGAGCACTTGCACTTGCTTGCATAAGTTTAATTTATGAAAACTGTTGCTGGTGCTGGTGCTTCTTCGCGCGCTAATCATGACAAGGGATCGTATTGCCTCGTTAGGCGTTAACAATGTATGTCATTCACCTTGCACGTTTCTCGCTACAGCTAAGATTTCCTTCCCACCATCGTATATCTGAAATTGGAAATTATGTCTTTCAACTCCTTGACTAGGGGATTGTTTTCATTAGTAAACTTGGTTTATTTTCTGACGTTTCTGGTTCTATTATTATTAGCATTAATTAATATACAAAATTATTACGCTATTTGATACTATTAATATTTATTATTATATGCAACAATAAAGTGGAATGAAATAATTATATTATACCGTGGTGTTTGTGTATAACAGTAATTGAGTTCGCATGTTAAGTAAATATTCAGTTTCAATCGAGTCGTGAAGGATAACAATTAATTAAACCGGACAAATCAAACTAATTACAATTGCAATTATTACAATTTTGCTTTCTATAATTATTATAAATTATTTACACTAGATATAATTGATTTTTTGTTCTTTTGTACAAAAGCGTTTTTTGTATAAAATAATAGTACAAGGATAAAGCTTGGATAAAAGGTAGTTTTTATTTACAAGTGTCTCTATGTACAAGAAGATTTTTGCATTTAAATAATTTTATTTATATTATTTATATACTGATTATAATGTTAATTTAGACTCGACTCAAGAGTTTAGGACGCACTTTTTTTGACATTTAAGCACACTTATCACAAGTAACTATCTGTACAAAGAGTAGTGCATTCGTCAAATTAATTGCACTCCTTGCAGTCTCAACAAGAACAATTTCGTTTAAAATTTCCTTCATTTTATTGTTTGTTTGTCTGTTTTTTTTTTAATAATTAAATAATGACAAATATGAATAACTATAAAATTAAATAATAATACGTAGTATCACAATTGGGCTGACAATGCGTGTGTTGGGCGATTATTGTCGGGGAGTTGTATAACTAGATATGAATGGCCACGGTGCGAGGTTGTCCGGCACCTAGGGGCCCGTTCGTCGTCGCGTTCGGTCCCCTGGACGGCGGATGCCTATGAACGTGGTGATGAACATGCGGCGTCCGTTGCGAACTTCTTCGCCGTATGGGCACGTCCGGTAACGCGAACTTTAACTTCTCCCAGAACAATTTATCGCCCCACTGTAGATACACGTTGGTTTTTAAGTACAATCGTATATCGGGATCGAGATCCTTTTGTGGTACCTCGCCCAACAAGATAACGATTAACCGCCTCCGTCGGTCGCGCAGTATCTGATGATGCGCCGACTTGAATTCGAACCGACACCACTCGGACTTGATGAAATTCTCCGAGAGAATCATGATGGTTCTCTTGGAAGACTCGACCGCTTGCACGATCGTATCGGCGAGAAAGGCGCCTACGGGAAAGTCTCTATAGTGCAGGCACAGTTTATAATTGGGTTCTAAGGCAGGTGCCAGAACCTCAGCCACCCACGCCTCGTCTTTCGAACTGTAACTGACGAACGCGTCGAACAGTTTGTCTCTGTCGTCGCGATCGAAACCGGACGATTTGTGGAATAGACGCACACCGAACTTGGAATGACACCACACTCGCACTTCCTGCCTGAAGATGAACAACAGCAGGGTGACCACTACGATGGTCGCGAAGATCGCCAGCGTTATTACTAGTAGCGGCAGGTAGTCCTGGATCGCCTGCCGTTTTATGATCGTCTTCGTCGCCGTTAAATTCCCGTTGATGCTGTTGTCGATGTTGGCCGCACCGGAACACGCGGTGCCGTTTTCCTGGCTCACCACGAAACCCACTTCGCTGTTACTATCGGTGTACCAGTTGTCATTAAAGAAATCCACGTCTTGCATTTCGCTCGCGTTAAATACGCAACGCACATTATTTAAATCGGTGACGATATTCGTTGCTCGCATTGTCCACTCGCGTAACTTTTCGGTAAATTCACAATCGCAGGACCATGGGTTCCAACCTAAAGTCACTTCGGTCAATGTTACACCCGATAAATGCCACACGCTGTAATCGCTAATCCGATTGTGGTCCAGTTTGAGGACGCGCAATTGCCTCAATCCTTCGAACGTCGCGTTGTTTATATGCGTTATCCTATTGTGCTGCAGCATGACTTCCTTCAGACTCACTAATCCTTCGAACTCGTAGCCGTATAAATCCGTAATCCGATTCTCATCTAAATGCAAAACTTCAAGATCTCTGAGCCCATTAAATGTACGGTTATGTATAATCTCGATATTGGAGTTGTTCAGGAATAAGACTTTGAGCTTTTTGCGACCTATAAATGCGTGACTCTTAAGTACACGCAAATCGTTTCCGTCCAAATAAAGCTGAGTGGCATCCATCGGTATTTGAACTGGTAGTCTTTCTTCGTAGCCACTCAGGGAACAGTCCACGACATTCGCACTCCACGACTGGTCGTGGTAACAGGTGCAATTGGTCGGACAGGTCATTTCGCAGTCGCAGGCATCGAAATCGCAGCAGTGACATAGAGCGAAACAGTGGGTCTGATAGGTACAGAGAAATTGATAGGGAGCTGCCTCGACTAACGGTACGTAAGTGCGGCCACGATTGTAAAGTAATTGACAGTAGATGCTTTCGAGGTCGACTAATTTGGGCTGAGTTCTGGCACGATTGCCGCCATTAACTTTTTGTAGCCATTCCATTGTGCAGTCGCACTGAAAGGGATTTCCACCGATATAAAACTCGGGTAGTTCTTTTTCTGGCGGTACGGCCGAGATGCGCAACGAGTTTGCGTCCAAACTGGTAATTTTATTTCCGAACAAGTCCACTCTGGTCAAGTTGGGTTTCTTGAAGAAGGTATAAGATTGTACTTTAGATATTAAATTATCGTTTAGGAATAGGACTTCTACACTGTTCGGTATCGCCGTGCCGGTTATTTCTGTCAGTTTATTCGAGCTGGCATCGAAAGTGCTCAGCGATAACGTCGATTCTATCTCGAAATAATTTCCCAGCTCTTCGATCTGATTAGCATGTATGTCCAGCCACTGAAGACCAGCCGGAATAACTGCATAGTCGAACCATTTGAGGTGGTTGTCCGAGATGTTGAGCCAAACTAGGCTTGGTAGTTTCGCGAAAAGATCTTTTATATCAGTCAAATAGTTGCCATCTAATCGTATTGCTTGCAAATTTATATTGTTGTCGAACGTGCCCGGTGACACGGTATGCACTTTATTCCCCGACAAGTTTAATATCTTCAGAGAGACCATTTTATCGAAGACTCCCTTTGTAATATTACCAATATTGTTTTCGGTCAAGCGTAATCCGAATAGGTGTTTCATATCGGCAAAAGTGTCGTTGGCAATTACATCGATGTGATTCTCGCCGAGGTCAAGGGACTTAAGCATCGGCACGTTCGAAATCACTTCCGGCACTTGCATAAGTTTATTACCGTTTAAATGTAAATCCTGTAAAGTGGAACAGTTTCTCAAAGCCTCCGGATGAATCGACGATATTCTATTATTGTCCAGAGATAGTAACGATAAAGCGTTCACTCCGTTGAAGGTGTCACTATCGATCCTCGTTAATTTATTGTTCGAGATTATAAGCGTGTGAAGATTGTAGAGAGCGGCGAAAGTATTCTCCGGCAACGTTTCGATGAAATTGTCGTTCAGTCTCAGGATCTGCAAGCTGTACAAGTCTCTGAACACGTTCTGTTCTAGTTTCGTGATTCTATTGTACGACACGTCCAGAACGACCAGTCTCACTAATCCGGCAAATGTCGCCGCATTTATCCAATCAGCTGTCAGTTCGTTGTGACTAAGGTCGAGCACCAGGAGTTGGGTGAGCTCGCTGAAGAGTCCAGGTGCCAAAACATTGATGGAGTTGTTTTGCAAGTACATCTCCCTGATCTCTCGCGTATCGGAAAAGAGTTCCGGTGGCAGGCTGACCAGACGGTTGTCAGATAGCTTAAGTATGTTCAATGAGACAAGGCCTTCGAGAGCCCGATCTGCCAGATGCGAGAGACCGTTTCCTTGCAAATAGAGCTTCTGCAGTCTGCTTAGGCCAGATATTTGACCTGACGGCAGCCGGTCAATGCTGTTACGAGATAGGTCAAGTATCCGCAGACTAGAACCGCATCGCTCCGAGGGACTTTGAGCAAATTTGAAACTCGATATTTCACGTAACCGGTTGCGCGTTAGATTGAGTACTTCGAGCGAGTACAGAGGACACAGAACTCCTTCTGGTAAACTCCACATGTTATTTTCGCCCAGATCGAGCCGCTCCAGTAACCTTAACTCTTCGCTGAACGCGTTCGGTGAGACGTCCAGTGTCATAGCTGACCAGTCCGTATTGTGCGTTCGAACCGTTAGATTTCGCAATTGATTTAATCCCTTGAAGGCACCGTCGGACAAATTGCCGATCTTGCAGTACTCGATCGACAGTTCGCGTAATTCTACCAACGGTTTAAAACTGCCCGCACTTAAACTGCTTTGGAAAAACAAAGCGTCACTGCACTCGAGTCTTAGTCGCACCGTATGCTGCGGTTGAATCACACTGAAATTCGTATTTTCCAGTTCGCTGTTGATGGTCCGAAGGCGACAAACGAGGGCCACGTCGTCTTCGTTGGCACCATCCGCGGCGACCCATTTGCACTCATCCGGCGCCTGATAGCGCAACGTCTTGCTAAGGGATGCGGAGAGCACCCCGAAAATGGTCGCGAACAGTAAGACACACACCACCGTGGTGCCCATCTCGTATAATTTAGCTGCGCTACACCATTGTAAGAAGCAGCAGCCGCGTCTAGCATGCCGCAACCGCTACGTTCGTCGTTCGCTGTCTGACTAACTTGCTGGTTGCTGCTTTGCAGAAGACAAGGCCACGGACTCGGGGCCCCCGTCCCTCACCATCCACCACTTACCTTTCTTCTTCTTCTTCTTCTTCTTTGCCGGCAATACCTCTTAACACGATCGCAGCGTTCCAGCAGACATGGAATTGAGCGACTCGCCGGCGCTCATAAAAAACTGTTAACTGAGACCACTTTTTTACGTGAACACCGACTTTTCTTTTTCGGTGCGTCCCAATGTACGTTTTTAGCAGGAAAGTTCGCTCTTTTGTGCCTTATCGGCTTTTCGGCAATTAAAAATTGGATCGTCGTCGATTCGCACTTATATCGTATTATAATTTTTTAATACGTATTACGGAAATTTATCATTCGGGAACGCACTCATGTGCGGTAGAGGCACGAATGTAATGACTTAATTTATATGATGATTAAATATCATTAATATTATTTAATACAGTACTTTTATGCGCATAAAACGGCAGATAAAAGGTGATTAAGTAGCAGAATTAGATTAGATATGAAAATTCCTCTCGTGCACTTCTGTAAACTATTAATAACTACTTCATTGGATGTCATTCCTGCAAGAGATTATCGCAAAGCTGTCCGATCGCTCTGAAAGGCTGCGGAGTGGAGACTGCAATGTTACGTTGCAACACGAACCCCGTATGCTAAGCTAAGCCTTCCTACGTTCCTATGTGAATGCTGGTATATCGGAGAGGGATCGCGTAAAAAGCGATTTAAGTAGAGGAAATGCTGGTAAATTAGTGTGCTGGCCATTGAATAGGCAATTAATAGCGTCGGTTAATTACTAATGACAAATAACAAGCAATTTCGATTCACTTCATAGTTAACTCTCTTATCTACACGTTTTTATATACCTACGTTCGTTTTAATTTTCGTCCGGGTTTTGTGTGTGCGCGCAGGCGGCACTGCCTGAAAGAGGAGAGATACTGAAAACTACTCCGTAAAGTGAATATTTTTTGTATTTCGTTTTATGGTTTTTCTCATAGGTGTATTAACCATCTACGTGGTATGTTCACTGGCCAGAACGGGGTAAAATCCATCAACTCGCCGCATTAACTCGTCATTTCGATTGTTATGGCCTCGTGAGACGCGTTGAAAGAATCTTAAAGTCTTCGAAAGTCAACTATACGTTTTAATCCGGAACAAATTAGCATGAAGATTTATTTCCTGGAGAGAAAAATTGGTCGTATTCCGCTGCAGCTATAAAACGAGCCGTCCTGTCTGCATAATGTTGCAAACAAGAGCAATGGTTCTCTTCTTCCTCGTGCGGCTGTAAAATAGCCTCCACGCAAATAAGCCGACACTCGTTCATGTCTCTTCTTCACCATTTTCGTCATATCTCGTTATCATGGTTCGCTCGCTTTGCTTCTTTCTTTTTCCTCTTTTTTTTCTTTAATAGCTTTTTTTGTTTTCTGCAAACTTTTTGCTCTGCTGCCTACGCCAGCTTACCTTAAATATTTAATCGCGTCTGCATTTATAAATTATCTAACAATTATAATAACGATTGTGATGCTAATAATAAAACATTTTACATTGATTTATTCACGGCGACCATTACGTTGGTAAAATTAATCATCCATTTAAATGCAGAATGAGTCGTTCTCTATTTAAATACAGATATACTTGTGTATAATAAACTAGCGATCGCAATCCTTTCTTCTTCTTCTTCGTCTTCTTCTTCTGCTTCTTTACTTATAAATGTATTTCATATAAGCGCGTGAATCGTAACGAAGTTAGTCGCTCGTTTCTCCGACTGCCGCGGCGGCGAATAATCTATTGCGTGCGTTGGACGGTGCGGTGTGTTCGTGCGAAATTCGCAATTAATTTCAATTAAAGTGTTTTCCCTTGTCGGATTTGATTTGCGGTGCAGCGGAGGCGTCCCGGAAAGAGATCTCTCCAAACACTATCTTCCATTCTATTGTTTGCTTAATCAGACAATGGCCGTCGCACTGGTGTCCGCCTCAAATCGTGCGATGATTTTTCCGCCGCGGCCGTCCAGTCCACGAAAAATTCCCTCAACGGCCGCCTGCTCTCGAGCAAAACGGAGAGGAGCATGGTGAAGTGAAGAAAGAACACGCGGTATGAATGCGCTTACGGGTGGTTATTGATGGAAACGATTACCGGCGTCCATATCTTAACGGCCGCCTTGTTCGTTTACTTTACTTCACCGTTGAGGGGATGTTTTAATATTATTAAGCGAGATGGGATTTTCGTGTAGTCGGATTCCACGCGCCGGTTATTAATTGGGCAATAACGTGTGCAGTCGCGCTCTTCTTGCTTCCATCTTGTATCTCATTCCTTCTTGCTTCCACCATCGGTAAAAGAAGATACCCTTTGGTGGCCTTTACATTTATTTTCTCTATATCTATACTTACCAGCTGTACAGTATACGGCGACTTATGTTGCGGTCAGTTTCGAGTTTGTCTAACAAAAATAACCCGAACAAATGATCCGCTCAATAATTGAGCAAAAACGATTAATTAAAGCGGCTCGCACCGGTTGCTAATTATCAAGCGCAAAAAAATAATGTCGATAATTAGTGGTTTTTCGGAGCGCGGCATAAAACGGCAGAAATATGTTACACGCGTGTGTGTCCGACACAATGCTTTACTACCTGTACACATTGTAGAGAAAACTCATTAGTAGACGTTCTCTCTTTCTTGCGTTCGGTCGCCTCCTTTGCATGAAACGTTTCAACGGTTGTAATTGATTTTCAATAATGCATTGCCAGCTTATTGCTCATACATAAACATCAGCAACTTGCGCTGTGTGTGTACCTACACTCATCTTTCTTCAGCTTATGCGGTCGCGCCGGACATTCTGCATTCTGCGATTTTCTCCGTTCCATACGTACCCCACCGTTGAAATCTCGCACTAATGCTCTTCACCACACGTTTAATGTCATATTGTGGCTGCTGCTGCTGCTGGTGGTGGTGCTCGCCAAAGAAAAAACAAATGCTGGTAAATGACCGCATGCTAGGTACATCTTCGACATCGTGTTAAACGTCAAATATTAAATGCCATTAGCAATATACTATATTTTATAGTGGTTGATTTAATAAGTGGCACACGTTTCCATTTTGAATGCCCCCTTATTTGGTCTTCATATGTGGCCATTATAGCCTTTTTATTCTCGATTACGAATTTGTTTGCTAATGTTTTCATAAAAGAGTATTCAGTTGCAGTATATTATAGTTTACATCTGTCCCCATTGGTAAAAGGTATTGTACTACATATACCGATTGCTTTCAAAAGCAGTTTGGGATCCCTTCTTCATGTTCATTGATCCGTGCATAGAAAAGTTGCATAGCGACCGTATTGTCGATATGATTACATAAGAATTTATGCGTTTCCTTTCACGTTTCCTGACAAAATGTTTGTCAGGTTCGGCGTGCTGTTAAGTGAATATCAACATTTTCTCCTGTCGCATTTTCTTGTAGTTTGCATTGTAAAGTGACACCTGTGCACTGCTTTATTGCACCCAATTTGATAACAAATACTCTACGTGATTTTATGGACAATAAATGCCGGCAAAGAAGGACTACTCTGCCAATTTCAAGAATGTGTCTGGGTAATTTTTCACCGATATTATGCCGCGTTGTATTCTGTTAAGCGTTCAAGCAAAGAAGGTAGCAACCACAAATAAACTCCCATGGGATAATAAAATTTGCTTGGAATTCAGCCATGTGCAGCTACTTTATTTGTTATTAACGCGCGTGTGGGTTTCGGTCATCATATAAATGCCGGAGCGGTCATTTACAACCCCCGAATAGAAATTTTGCGGTTTTCACTCGGCAGTCTACAGGCGCACACCGGAGAGCTGTCGCTTCGGACGACAATGAGCAATAAAATCGGGATTTATGATGCGGTCTGTTTACTTTCGACAGAGTTTGGCTTTTCAATTAAAATGTTTATGAGTTAATTAGACTACTGTCTATAATTAGTTAGGCAAGCGGGTAAAAAGCATTTTGTCGTTGGCATCGTTAACATTCCTTTTGTTGTTGTTGCGCTCTCGGTGCGAAAAAATGTTCTTATACTTTAGACTCTTACAATAAATAACCATTTCCAAGTCCAATATAAATTGTGAGCAGCAATGGTAGCAACAGCAGCAGCAATCATTTTCCGAACCGTCGTTTTCTATATGTTGGTTTATATTATCTTTAATGGCGTCCCATGTCCGGCATGTAAATTGCACAATTACTGGCTCTGGAATTGTTTGCCAATGCGTTCCGGACTTCTGGCTTCGCCGTTCTTACTGTTGCAATAAAATTTTCAAACTCTAATTTCATTCTAATTTATATTAATGTCCATAAGAAAATTAATTATCAATTGAATTTATTGAAACACTTGTGAAAAGCAATTTCCTCTGGCACTGGATCTCAATATGGAATTGTTTTATATTGTGGTATTTATCATATCCATTTCTTTCAATGTTCCAATTTTGCTAATGCTGCTCAACTTTTCTGATCATCGACTCCAAAATTCTCTGGAAATTTTAATTGATTAAAAATGAATTTTTACATAGAACAAAACATATTTTGGCATTTTTTGAGGTTGCAGTTTTCTTTGGCAAAGAATTTGGATATGATAAAGTGAACATTTTCAAGGAAGAACGGCCGAAAAACAGCCAAAGAAAACAAAAACTTTTTGCGGTAACATTGCAGTGTGGCGGCATCGTAATGAGTAATAAATAAAACTTTAATGGTCCGAGTCGAGGCAATTTCCGAAACTTATTGTGCGTGTTTGTGCATGCGTATTTTATTTGTGCATTATTTATCTACATTGTCACCATTCGTAGGCTATATGGAACCACAAATTTATTGGCGCCCCATGCCGTTGTAGAGCGCACAGTGGCTTCAACAATTTACAGCCTCCTCGCGTTCATAAATTATCTAAATAAAGATTTTGATTGTTATGCCTTTATATGTAAATGCACCGTGAATTGTTATGGTTATAAGTAACAGTAAAACCCTTTCTTTCTTCTTTATGCTTCTTCCACGTTGCACACGTCTTCTTACCTCTTGGTTCGTACCAGCCAGCAACAACAACAACGTCGACGACGAAGAGACCAACAAAAACAACTTGTATATAGTATACGTACAATAGCTATGGATTTCTTCTTCCTTTCTGAAAGATGTTGCGAATATCGTAGTAGGAAATAAATGTGGATATGCAAAAACACTCCCATGATAAAATTTTTTTTTTGTTGATAAGTTGCAAACATTATTCCTTAGTATTTTTAAAGGTTTAGGTTGTATTAAAACTACAATTTAGAACTTCGGTTTTATATTGCAGCGGCTTGCAATTTATACTTAGCAATGGAAGTGTGGAAGAAAGGTTTCCTTGCACCTTAGGTCATAGCGGATTATTGAGAAATTGCAAAATTTTGAATTTAGAAAGGTCAGTAATTCTTCGGTCAGTAAATTTTCGTGTTTTCGTTATAGCCTTTTGTAACATTCGATTCATTTTACTAATTCATTATAAATTTCGTTGAAATTTTTATGAAAAATTTGATTGAAGCTTGCCAATTACATGCTGTCCGTTTGATCAATTACCGAGTTGAAAGTCTGCACGTGCATTATTCGTCTCCTGCGTCTCCTTTGGCGAAACCTTATAAATTTCTCATTGTTGGTCGAAACTTTTTTTATTTTATTTTTTTGATTATATGCCGTACGCATTCTCTTGGTACATGTCAACAAAGAGGCCCGTATAAAAAATTGGCGAGTCGTCGCTCGTGGTCCTGTTCTTTTCTCTTCTCTTCGCTCTTTCCTCGTTGTGTGTGCCCGTTGCACATATTCCGTGTGTGTACACCCACCATGTAAATACATACAAACCATATAGTGTTTATATAAAGAGACGAGAACGGAGGAGAAGAGTTATCAATTACCGGAGAGAAACGGGCTATCATTTGTCAGTCACACACACGCTCAGACGGAGCGCTCTGGGCCCCGAGTTCTCATTCGGAACGTAAGTGGGATCCACTTATGGGTCCCCGTCATTATTATTACCATTAATATTAAGGAGACATACGTGAGGATGCTTTTTTGTTTCGTTTCGTCGTATTTTTTTCAGGCAATAGAAACGTGCATTGTGTGCGAGGACATCTATGCTAGTTAAACGGTTGTTTAAGAGAGTAGAAGGAAGGTATTATGATATAAGATGCCGAAATTTTCTATGGGCTTTTGTTGGTTGCCCAAAGAGGATTATATTTCTACGCATACAGAAGCCTTTAAAAATTTAGTGTTTAGTGTTTTTTCTTTTCTTTTTTTGTTTGTTTGCTATTGCACAAAATATTTCATTACAAATTTTTTCTTCTTTTTGTTACAGGTAAGCAGCTTTACATAAATGTTTCTAATTACGAGGATGCTTCTGCTTCTGCTGTTATTGCTACTGCTGCTGCTGCTGCAAGTGAATAAGGTGCGTAATGCGTGCACATGCAATAATTTCATTATGGCCGCTATAAATGTGGACAGTTGAGGTTTAGCCGCATGGCTCTCTGCTTGCTATACGTGCCCACCATAAATATTTGAGTCAGACGTGTTCCGCTTCTGTTGTTCCTTCAATCATCGGACAGCGGGTGCACTAAACTGCTATCCATCCATCAGAGGTGTTAAACAATACCATTCGCTCGTAGGCATGACTTCTCTTGTGTGCGCGCTATAAAATAACTGCTATCTATCCGTTCGTAAATGCACAATGAAATTAGATTCCGGTCGTTCGGGCACCTGTTGATGCAATTCCTTTTTTATTGGTCGTACAGAGGAGTAGAATTCATTACATGCACTTTTAAAATTTCGAACGCACGCATTTTTCTAAGACATTATGTTTAAAAAGAAAAACAACAGCAACAGCCATATATGGATAAACTTTAAAAGCTCCTTTTAATGGGAATATCCCTTAATAACAACTTTTCGGCTGTATTAAATCATAAAATTGAAAGTGGTGCGTTACAAGTAATTAAGCGGCACCTCCTGATGCGTCGAAAGCCGCGCTTTTCCCAATGATAATAATAAATGCAAATGGAGCGACGTGGCTCGTTATATAGGTGCTATGTACCGTAGTATACAGTCGATTCGGATCTGAAATTGTCGGGTGATGGTGGTGAGTTATCGATGGGGCCGACCCCCCGGCGCGTTTCGAATTTTCGCCCCCTGCTGCGTCCACTTAATGCGAACCCCTTTCGGCTGTATTGGAACAAATTGGCTTTTGTTCTAAGTAATTTTAAGTATTTTTTGTTTTTGTTTTTTAATTTTATTTTTAAAATTTAAATTTAAAAAAGTCCCGCATTTCTCTGAACAGTCAGTACGTATTGATTCGATATGTTTTCGTCGAGTGTTTGCTAGTTGCTATGTGTCCGCGCCCATCGTGCACAACATTCCAGCACATGACAACTCGGAAATTTATTGCACGACGCATCATGTGCACCCTTTCATGTTTTTATAGTTGCTTGATAATTGAGTGTCTATTAGTTTAGATTTTTTTACTGGTTTCATGATTTCCACGAGATTTTCGTGAAATGTATACAGGGCATCACAAATTTTACTTCCATCCCTGCAATTTCTTTGTTTTTGAACCGATTGTTAACAAATTTGGAATACTTACATAAAACATATACAATTGACCTTGATAGATGACATTTTTAAATCAGTTTCGGTTTCACCGGAAACTTTTTATTTTTCAATGGCAACTCTGCTTTTTTTACTTTATTTCATTATAGGGATCATCCTGGATTTAAAAACGAAATTTATATTTATTTTTTGTTGCTTTTGTTTTGTCGATCGAATCGAATCATTTGATACAATTTATACTATGTTGCAATAAGTCATTGAAAAATTTAAAAATTGTGTTGCTCCATAAAAAGCAAAAGTTGGGTCATTTCCGGAAAAACTAGAAGAGATGAAAAAATGATATCTATCCAGTTCTATTGGAAATATTGTCTTATGCCAAACTTGGTAAAAATCCATTCAAAAATAAAGAAATTGCAGGGATGGAAGTAAAATTTCTGTCATCCGGTATACTGTGTCCCATCTTGTTATTGGGATTAATTATTACTTTCTTCCTATTTTAAATAGACTTCTAGAAATAAATTACAAAAGAAATCTACAATTTTCAGTTGTTTTTTTTTCTGGACAATTTGGGAACTAGGAGACATATTCCATTTTTGCAAACGGGAGTAAATTGAGCCCATATTCCTGCAAAACTTTGCCCATTTAAGCGAATCTCTATCTCAATTCTTAACAAAGAAAAGCCAGGCAATGCAATTCAAAGTTTTTTTTTTCCTCTTAAAAGAAAGGGTCAAATGAGCGAGAAAAAAGTCAATTCACATCTTCTTTATATTCTTATTTATTAAAATAAAAATCGTTGTATATTGTGGAAAGCTCTATTTTAGCTCTCTTTAAACATAATACGTATTTATTTAGTGGTAAAAGAAGAACAAGACGTATGGAGAACGCCTGTCTGTTTCTGTCACTTGGTATCTTATTGAATATGCAGGATAATTCCAGATAACGTCTCACTTTTCTGCTCTTTTCGCTTCGTTTGGATCGTTGTTTTTTCTTTGTTTTTTTATTTTATTATTCTTTCTGCAGAGAGAGCAGCACTGCTCGTGCTACATATGCATCGCGAAGAAAGAGCAAAAAAGCACAGCCCGCGCACTTGTCCTGCACGCATATAAAATAAGTTCGCGAAGAAAGGAAGAAAGGAATAAGAGCAATGATCGCTGGCATTGGTAAACGATTTTTATAATGATGTATGCAGCGACTTATTGGTGATAATGTATGGTGTATGTATAATGTACGCGTATAAAGAATGAGATGGGACCGAAATGGCACACGCATAAATAAAATAATTTATTCGGTTATTAAACGGAGATTTCCTTGTTGGGCCCCGTTGTTTCGTTATTATTTGACAGCCACGCATATACGAGAAAAGAGGCTGGAAAAAGAATAATAATACCGAAGAGAGAGGATGCGCGATAGGAGATGAATTTATGTTTTACATCGCATAAACGTCTCGATGCCGCTCGTAAAATTGCTATATGAATTAATATTTTATTTATAAATGTGTGTGCGCGTATGAGCACATATACGATATGTAAAGAGGCACGCGGGTCTCCAAAATGAGCGACGACGATAATCGATGCCGGGGCACAAGAAACTGCATGCGAATGCAAATAAAACAATTTCGTGCGGAATTTGCAGTATCTACCGATGAAAGTTTGGTATTTGCGTAAATAAATTTGATGGAAGCGCAATAAAATCAGAGTCAAAGGTTTATTGCACGGGCTCTTTGTTGCGCGCTTATTGTTGTATTTGTTGGTGCATACTGCATACAGTGCTTGAAGAGCAGCACAAACAACAAATAAGATTTTGTATCAAATTCCCTTTGAGGAATTTTCCCTTGCAGTTGATTTGGCGGCAACGAGTGGCTCCAAACAAACGAAGAAAATCCTTATTAAGCGCAGCGCCGTTATGTGTTTTCAGTAAATAAAAAAAGTCAATTCGAACACCCACTGTTGTCGATGCACCGTTACGAACTCTTTCATATATACTTATTGTAGGTAATATTTAAAAGTAGTAAATTTGTGGCAGCAGAAAAAAAATCATTAAATTTTATAGTTTGGTTGTAAATCAACTGTATGTATTGATCTAAAGTCTAAAGGAATCGACTACTTATCCAAATGCATTATTGTTTTGTCCGCATATTTTTCTAATTCCTTTTCGTCTTTATGTGCCAATTTACGGGCCATACAATGAGCTTTTTTGAGAGTAAATTATAAGGAATGTTAATGTGATTGCATCAAATTTTCAAAAATGTCTTGGACGTCTCTAATTTTATAATTTTTAGTTATTTCATTGTGTGGTTTAAATTTATAAAAAAAAAACATTCCTGTTAATGGTTTGCTGTTCATAAAATAAATTGTTTTTAAGTGCGGCTATTTAAATTGATAAATTTGACATGACAATTAAATTAAGAAAGAAGTATGATTTTTTTTCATCAGAAGTTCTTATGTTAAAACAAAATGCATCGGGAAGATATTAATTGCAAACTGATTTCCTTTATTGTAGTAAAAAACGTACAAAACATGAAATATGATGACTTTACATTTAATGCTAATCCCTGTTTCGTTCTAATAAATGGCACTGCATAAAGCGGATAGATTTACCCATTCGTTAAAATATCTATAAATAAATAAGCTAAAAATGTGCTTTTTTATCCATGAGAGGAGTTAATGGTATTTTTTTTTTTTAGTTTGAACCATTTACGGTTACCAACTTCATTATTTTTAATAACCCCTTCAGTTTTCGTTTTACTTTTAAGTAGGCCTGAAAATAAAAGTCATTTTTACCATTTTATACTTAATTATTTTTATAGATGTTAATTTCTAATTATCAATCTATAAAAATATTGTAACAGCCTTCTATGATCATAACTTTCAACAAAATTCACCAATATTAATAGTTTTTGCTCAGATGCGATAGTGCAGCAGTACAGAAAACTATTCAAATAATTAAATTAACGAAATAACAATTTATTACATTTATCTATCGATTATAATAATAAAAAATAGGTCATTCTATTTGAAAAAAAGATGTTATCGATTTTTTTTTATATTAGGAAGTATTATTTTGTAAATTTAACAATTTTATAATTTTTAGGGCGATTGCTCTACAATTTTAGCAAAAATGATTTATATTGTTTATTGTATTAAAAGTTTCCTTAAAAATATGTCACAAAATCTTTCCCTATTAAGATGTAAAATCATAATCGGTACCAAAATTACTTTAATTTTAAGGCCCATTCAAAAATTAAATAACAAATCTAGAGATATTTTTAAATCAATTTGGCAACGACTTCCGGTATAACCGGAAATGCAACCATCTTGAAAAAAGAAACATTAAACCGAATTTTTCAAATTTCTAACTTTCTTAGAAGTTAAATTAATAGCGGACGTGTTCACTCCATCACCCTGTATATCATCAATAATAATTAACGTTTTCCTTGAGTGCTTACAAAATCTGCAGCGCCTAATTTAGGAAACACTTTCTCATTAAATGCATTTGCAAGCAAGCGCACTTGTTGTAAATTGTATCGATTTTATAGGTAGCAAACTCGATTGAATGCCTAACTGAAATTTTATTGCATTGGGTCCATAAATCGGTGGGTAATTAGTAATTGCGTAACTGAAATATCGTGTGCAACAACTACATGCGTCTGTAATTAGCGAAATATTCCGAAATGATTTATAAACCGCTCGACTCTATGGTCGGCCTGCATGTGTCTACATAATAACTATATGTTTATTTTATGCGATCTATTTGTATTTGTCTGTCGTTGTATGTATACTCCGCGTACACTGTTCTCCTATTTGCCTAACCAATTAATGGACAATTTATGGAACGTACTTTAATCAACCATATTTCCAATATTTTAATTTGTTTTGCTTCAAAGAGCTCGTAATTAATGCGAAATTATTGGCAGCCGCCATTAATTTATTGCCTTTTAATTAGTAAATTGCTTGTGATTGAAAAAAAATTAATTAATCTTTGCAATGTTCATCATTAAGTTAATGTTCATGAAGCAATAACGTTTTATTTTAATTTCTCCTACATGTTATTATGGTTATAGGATACAAAAAGGAATATGTTTTTTTAATTGGCATTACTTTTGTGGGCAATTTTTTTTGTTTTTATATAATTTAAATTTCTTGTTGTAATTTAAGTAAACATTTTGAAACAAAATATAGTCATTTCTTGGTGATGCAAGAGTTCAATTATATTGTTTATATTTATTTATTATAATAAAACTTTAAGTAGATAGTAGTAATTCGCATTTATTGCTTATAATGCTATTTGCAATAGATATAAAATTTATTCAGTACTTTCAGTTAAAGAGATTAGATCTTAATTAAAATAATAATTAGGTGAATTTGGCAAACTAGAGTAATAAATTAAATTAAATCAGATATGCAGAAAAACATAACTAAATCGTAAAATTTACACTTTACTGCTGCTGCATTTCTTTTTTTTGCAAATTTCATTCAGCATTAAGAAATAATCACCATTAACATATTAAAAAGAGACAAAAGTGGTTGTAATTAATGGTCGTTAACTGGTGTTTTTAATGAAACCATACTGAAGACATGGAAATCTAGCTAACGAATGTTCTGAACTTACAGTTCGCCATGCAAAAAGAATAATGCAAGAGAGCAAAGCAGAGCAATAAAGTTGGCGTGTCGTTTTTATTGTATTATGCACTTATTATGCATATAGAGATATCAGTATGTGTGTGTATGTGTGTATATGCATAAAAGTGGTTGCGAAAGACCTAAAATGATATATTAACCATAGCGGATAACGGCGTAATAAACGTATTACACACGATTATTGTACTATATAGCGGCGACTATATAATATAATAATAATAATGATGTAAAATAGGTCGATGACGCCTTTTATTTATTGCCCATGCGATTTTTTCATCGTAAACTGTAAGATTAATTAAGCAGCGCTCCGCACGTTTATTGCTCTCGCTTGCTGGCTGGCCGGCGGATCGCTATCGGGACCCAGGTTTTCGGCACAAATGCCACGGCGCACTCGGTCCTATTATAAGTAAAAGTGATGAAGGAATTGCCGCAGTTTCGCATAATAAAATCGAATATTAAATGTCCCTCTTACTTTTAATTATCATAAACCTGTCCTGATAACGAATGGCAAATGTATACGATTGCAAATTACAAGTCGTATCCTTCAGGTGGCACATTAGTTTTTTTTTTTTTTAATTAAGAAAAGTTTGCGGGACCCGAATTAATATTCCATTGCTAATAAAATACGCGCACATCGTTTTCCTTTTCGTTTTTCATTTTATTAATAGTTTTTGTCTTTTTTTTTATTGCCGCGCGAATCGGACTCATGCTCAAAGTTTTTCTTGGTTCTTTTGTACTTTTGGCGCGTTTGGCAAGGCGGCGGTTGCAGTCGTCGACGTCGTCTGGAAACTTTTACTGCTGACGACGGCGAGAAAATAAAAAGAATATTAATTTCCGCTTAAAGTTCACCGTTGCTTGCTCTTTCTTTGCGCGTGTTTGCAGTAGATGTGTGGATGTTTGTGTGTATGGGGACTTGGGGAGCTATAAGGCTCCATTCGGTTGAAGCGCGCCCATTTTCCATGCAGATGCAGCATTGACTCTTTTACTACCCCCATCTTTCTGTCTCCTCCGCTTGCCTCCTTGCTGCTTGTGCTGCTCTTTTTATGTTCGCCGTCCGGCAAACGGTTTTAAATTCAATTACTTTTATGCGATATTTATACAAATTTCGCGGTCGCCCCTTGTACCATTAGCATATATGCCATATTTATTTCGCGACGATTACCCAAAACGCCTTTTCACATTTCAATTTCCAGATCCATGCAAATGCAAATCTCCTTGTCTCGTAAAGTGTGCCCACCTTCTTCGTACTTCGTACTTTTTCTCGCTGCTGCCGATGATGCTCCTTTTTTACAGTTCAGTTTATTTTTCGCTCCATAATAACTGTGCTTTATATAAACTTGCAACAAGTGCTTGTTTTGTATCTCTTGAAAAATTATAAATTCTTTTGGACATGTTTAATTTTTTTTTACTTATACATACAGGGTGGTTCTTAACTAAAGATAAATATTATTTTAAATTTTGTTTTTTGGTTTAATTCTTTGGAATATATTTAAAATTTGAATTTATTTCCGGTTATACCGGAAGTAACTAAAAACTTTTCGTTATTTCAAATTAGAACATTCCAATTATTGTTTTACGTATGGATTTCTTAGTTAAAATTAATACTATGTCTTAGAATACGATTTTGAATTATTATTATTTCTTTAAATATCTTTCACTTTGATTATTTTTCTAAAAATTGGTCCCTTGGCTGTTTACATGATTGAAATGAATGAAAAATCAAAATTTGTGTGAATCGTCCTGTATAGAGGATGACCATTTATGAATTAGTATGTTATTATTGTTTTATCGTCCGTTGAGTGATGAGCAAGTAGAATGAAAATCGTTCACTATCGATCATAGTTGTTTGATCTTGTTAGTGTGACAATGGTGGGCGCGGTTCGACCCCTGAAGACTGCCAAAGACAATGAGCGATCCTAACATGAGGACTCGCGAGCGCATTACGTTTTCCCCATTTACGCTTCCTGATACACTCCTCGTTATCGTTAAAAATGTAAACGAGTCACGCCTTCAACACAACGGAACAACCGCAATAACTGCATCATCATCCTAATTGAAACAACGAGTTACTATATGCGCTCGCTTTCCCCGTAAATGCATTTATTCTCTCGTCGGTCGGTCACCACAATGAAGTTTCGGTTTGAAAACAACGCACCCACAACTATCAGTTAATACATCAGGTGCTCACTTACACTAATTATCCATTATATGATTAATGTCGGATGTCAGGATAATGCGAGCAGACGGACACTTAGGGCACACATCAATTCGGACATACAGGAAGTTTCAGATTATCTTTGATAACAATGCAAGCGGCTCCTTTTTATGGGTACTACTAAAAACAAAAACAATAACGGACATTTTTCCTCTTAAATTTATTTTGTTTTTGCTCTTTTCCTTTTTAATTTAAGTAATGGTGGCTATGTTTGCACAATATTTTATGAGAATTAACAAGCTTTGCTTTTTATTAGCTTTCGATTAAAATATTTCCATATTTATTTGCTATTCACTAAAAGTTAATTGCTCTTAACAGCAATTCGATAAGTGCAAATATCAATTAAATGTGGTAGTTTATTTGTGCGCACTTAGTTAAATTTAATTGAATATTTCGTAATGATAACAAAGCTATAATTTGATTAAAAAATCGAATGTTTTTGCGCAAACGACCTGCTTTTAAATATGCAATGCATTTTACTAAATATGTTTTATTAATAAATGCACTTTAGGCTTCTAATTAAGGAATTAAAAGGTCTCAATTAAGAAATATGTTTAAAAGCTTTCGGTTAAAGTTTGAATAATTTCGACATAGTTTAATAATAAGTATTTGGGATTTTTAATTTAGCTGTTTTATGCAAGCACTAGTTACTATTTTGTATAATTAAATAAATCACTAAATTATGAATTTCATAACTAATCATCAAGTTGGTGGATGTTTTATTTATAAAAAGCATTTTTTTACTTATTATAATTGAACTAGAAATATTATTTTAATTAAATGAAAATTGCAAAATTTTAATTAACAAATGGTTTAATCTTTTTTTCATTGCATATTTTGTGTTAAACTTTACTTTTTTAATTCCATCGGCGAACAAACAGTTATTATTATTAATAATAGAAAATTTCAATTAAATTTAATTAAAAATATTAAAAAGTTTGAAAAACAGCAGAAAAATTTCATATGTTCAGTTCATGCCAGTAAATATAAATTAAAAGCAAACTTTTAGCCCGCGAGTAATAAGTTTAAGAAGACCAGAATAGAGCGAAAACTTCTTCACACGTACGTGCGCATTTACACACACGCTGGGCGGCCGTTCATATAAATCTTTATAAACTAATTTATTAAATTTTATGCGCCTTAGTTGCAGAATTTGGAACGTGAAGCAATTTACTTGAATAATTTACAAGCAGATAGTGTTCCTGTTCACTATGTACTTGCTTTCTGGAAATATGTCACCCTGAGGAACGATTTCTATAATTTTTTTCTCTATCATCTTTCCTATTGTTTTCTGTTTTTGTTTTTGATTTTTTTTTTTTTCGTAAACCACTACTTAAGTTATTTTGTTTTCATTCTATAAATGTTTTTTTTTCTCTTCTATTTTTTTGTTTTGTTTGAAAGCTGTGCATAGCGTTTATGCTGTACATATAGGTATAGCAATCGCAAATGCAGGGGGGTAGATTTATAACCTGCTTCGTGCCCTAAAATTATAACTTTAGTGTATGTATAGATAGGTCGCTGTTTAAATGGCCCCATTTTTATATACCTATCTGATACCCTGGTAATTATAGGTCTGTGGTTATTTTTAAGTCTACATAATTATAATTTCTCCCCACAATTTTTTTATGGTCTATATAATATGTGCGTATTGGAATTTTAACAAATTGCTTTTTTTGTTCTTTTTAGGAACTAATGTTGCTTTATTTTTTGTCCAATATTATGATATTGTTTTGTTTGGGGGATTTACTAACCAAATTTGTTTTAAAAGCTTTGATTTAATTGGACATCAATTAAATTTTTGTTCCACTTCATGTTTTGATGGTAAAACCCATAGTTTTTTTATTGTATGGTAAATAATCAAAAGAAAAGGATGAATTCTATTACGTTGTCTTCCTTAACAGGGTGGATTAAATTGGTTAAAATTCCCCAATAGGGGATGAAAATTAGAAGTGCTAGAAAAACGAATAACTCATCTTGTTGATCAAATTTCCTAAAAGCAAAAACGGCGTCATCAAATTTTTCTATGTTTTTTTTTTTGTTTATTTGTAGAAGCCAAACTTTTGATTTTTATCCTTTTTAAATGATCGCCCTTTTTTAAAACTTTTCTTTTTTGAAACAAAAATATCCTAAAGATTTTTTTTTTTTTGTAAATCTATACCAAAACTAATATTTTGATTTAATTGCAATCAAAGCAAGAAAATATAAATAAAAGTGATTTTATTGTATGGAAACAAAAAAAAAACTAAAAAAATGGTTTCTTTTTTTATAGGTTTCGGCTTTTATTTTGATATAAAAAAAGAAAAAACAAAACAAAAAAAAAACATATATTTTGAGAGTTTTCTTATTTTTATTAAATTTATTCGGCTTGCAATAATTTTTATTTGCCTAAATTTTAATGCGCAATTAGTTTAACGACTAATAATAATGATAATTATAGTTAAATAAATCAGGGAAATTTTGCGCGAGAATCCGAGGTAAATTTACGAGGCAATTATTCGGTTATCTTTATTTGTACGAAGAATTATAAAAGGGAATTTTAAAGCCTTGCACATAATAATATCCAGCACAGCTGAGGAAGGCACATAAGCGAAAGAGACACTTTAATATCTCTCTTACTTACGCGGCAGACACGTTTCTTTATCTAGTCGCTAATTTTTATTAGCTTGGCACTTTTATTAGCGCCGTAATTAATAGCCAGTTTTCTTCCTTCGGGAGACGAAATAACAATAACGCTTATTGCTGCGAACGGTTTTTTTATCAGTACGTATCGAATCTATAGACTTGCTGCACGCTTGACATGTGCATTTTGTAACGGAAGCCGCCGAGCGCTCTCTGCACGGACGGAAAAGAGTGGAAAATGTAATTTCCAAATGGGTACATGCATAGGCCGCATAGGCTAATGGTAATGGTACAAATTGTAAATTTGCCATTATAGACGCGTTCGCTTGTATTCATGGGATTATAAAGTAAAAAGCAAATTACAGCTTGTCAATTATATCCGGCTGTATATGCAGTTCTATGTTCTATTAAACACTATATTTATTTGAATATCTCGCGATATGGGATAAGGAAATAATGGTATGGTAAAAAAAGCGACAGTACATTTATTTATGCCTTTAAAGTAACTGTTTATTATATGTGAAACAGACTTATAGGAATATACAAGTTTTAATCTGCAATTACATTTCTTATATTCATCAATTACAATCTTAGATTATACTTGCAAATGTAACAATACAATTTATA
>JASKGO010000781.1:0-69618 GCA_030556065.1 Holobus sp. GC000080
CGATACGCCCCCCAACTAAGCACATGAGGAACTGAGCTCGCTGCGCTGCGCAACAGGCAGGTACAGGCAGCGTGCCACGTCATCACTGGTTCGTGACTGCCTGTTTTTTGAAGTCTGTTCAGCGCACAGCGCCTGCTTAATCCTTTTTCTGCAACAAATTAAAAAAAATTTATTAAATCGATAAAAAAAAATTTTTTTTTATTTAAAACGTTTATAAATAATAAATTATTGTTAAAAATTAAAATTAAAACTTTTTTAAAGGAAATATTATTTATAAATTAAATATATTTATTTATTACTTATTTATTTATTTATTTATTTATTTATTGCAGTTGTTACAAAAAAACAGTGGTGTGAGTAAAACATACCACCCTGCAGAAATACAAATGTATTTGTTCGCAGGCCTGCTTCCTACAGACTAAAACTTATAAACTAAAAGTTCAATTCGCTTCAAATATAGAATTTAATAACAGAAAAACCTTATAATCTTATTTGAAAAATAAAATTAACTTTGACTTTTATACAATGTAAAGACTTAGTTAATACTCTTTTTGTCTAAGAAAAAATATGCGCAGCTATTGATTTTTTAAATTTTTTAAGCTTTATTTTGTTCATGTCGTGACAAGTAAATAATTTATTTCTTGTTATGAATAAAGAATTCTGTGAAAATAAATGCAATAAATAGATTTATTCCTGGAATTGTGATAAAATAAATGCATAGCATTCGTTTTTTCAACTATTCCTTAAAAAATAAATAAATTTAAAATATAAAACAAGCAAATAAAAGATTAATTTTAAAACTAACATTTTCTTTTCAGAAAAATGAATTTTTTCATTAAGAAATAGAGGAAAAGTAAAAACAAACAAAAACAAATAGAGAAAACATTTTTAATGAAAAATCTGACCATATTTGGAGACAAAGAAATATATTTCAAGAGTTTTCATTTGTGTTTTCTTGAAATTTAAGACGCAGGCACAAAATGAAAAAGAAAAAAAGCGAAAAAAAAACCAAAGAGACTACACGAAGCATAAAAAATGTAGACATCAGAAGGAATGCTATGCTATTTTATGAACCTAATAGCAGTAGCGCGGCAGAACCGGTGAAATGTTCATTTTCCTTCATTACCTTTTTCATACCAATGCACATCACATTTATGAAGACTTTAATTTTATACATCCCATTTTTACCGATTTTTCTTCTTACCAAAAAATAAAACAAATTTTCATTACTAGCAACAACAACAACAAAAAAAAGCTACAAAAAACCAGTTTATATTGGCAAAAACTAAGAAAAAAAATTATTAGATAAAAGTAAAGATACCTAAGAAAGAAAACCGAGAAAACCAAGAAGAAAAGTAATTAAATGCAATGCAGTTTCACGCTAATTTAAACAATATGCTGCGAAAACTAGACAGCAGCAGTGAAGCCAGAGTCTGGGAGGCCTACATAAATTGTAAACAGAGTATATTTTACGAGTTTCCACACGAAGAGATTTCATTGTACGAAACGCGAAACTGTAATTGCATTAAATTTTAATACTGTCCGGCGCCTTCGCAATCGATATATCCGGTTTCTACGTATACTATTCAGTATTCACAATTAATAACAATTCTGATTTCTCTTTTCGATATATATTTGTTTTTATAACGTAAGCAAAATAATTTAATAAATAATTAATTAATTAAAAATGAATTGTCTGTAGTGTGGTTTTGTGTATTTAGAAGGATTGTGTAGATTGTGTAATTAGTGAAGATGTTTTGCTACCTGTGGCGGCAGCGTCTTTGCATATCTTAAATTGCGTCAGAGGCTTAGGTATCCAATGCGAAGGAGGAACATAATTCATGGGCCGCAACTGTACGAGCAGACTCATTAATTGTTATATATTATACACACAGGATAATGCAAAGACACCACCCCCGAACAACGCCAACTACTATATTTAGAAATACCTTTTGCTTGCCTTTTAACAGCAACAACAACTTAAGGGCTGTTCTTTTGTTGCTCTCTATACACTTTTCTATACACTCTCTTTCTCTCTCGATTATTATACGTTAGTCTAACAGCAAAAGTGGCTTGCTATTATAAAATACTGCACGCTTAAAAAAAGCTAACAAAATAAAAACTTTAAAATTACTTAAAAAAATATGGCTTTTCTACAGTGTAATTTTTTAACATAAAAAAAATCATTTTGGATTATTTATTAAATAAAAAATAAAATAAACAAATAAAAAAATAATATTTGTTAAACAAGAAGGAATTAAAAATTATTTTAAAGTGTTTTAAACTAAAGTTAAAAGTTAAAAGGGTTGTTTTTAAATGAAACTAAGTTTATAGGAAAGTTTAAGGGAAAGTTTAAATATGAGAGACGATTGAGTAATGCAAGAGTGGCAACAAGAACGCGACGTCAATGGAATTCCCAAAAGAATATGCGGCTGGTGGCAGGCAGGCAGGCAGGCAGGCAGTTGGCGATAAAAAAGCTTTCACTTTTATATACTTTTGTATACAGTATACACTCTATACGCTTCCAGCATTTTAGTTTTACAACATAAGATATTGGCTGCTCTGCGCTGCGCTGCGTGTGCTTACTTATGACGTTATGACGCCATTCGGTCATTCGACAATCATCCTTTTTATTAGTTAGTTTTATTAGAACAGTTACTTGCTGCGTTACAAACACACCACTCACCATTCACTACTTTAAGACTATCTATTATTTCAAGAAAGAAACAACAGAAGACTTTGCATGACTTAATTCTGAATTGCCTAATATAACTAAAGAGAATTGCTTCCGCCAAAAAAAAAGAAAGACGTTAAAAATAGAAATAAAGTAGCAAATCCCCAAAGAGAATTTACCCATTAAATGTTTAAATACTTTAAATGCTTTAACACTTTTTTAAAAGTATGAGACTGAAAAAAATAAAAAAGGTTCACTTTTAGTAATTCATTTGTTGTAACTTTGAGAAAGAGAAAAAAGAGTAAAAAATAAATAAAAAGTATGTAGTGGAAAAATTAAAGGATCTACGTGTTAGTAAAGTACATCTACAAAGTAGTTTTTTTTTTCATTTAGATGGTTCGGTATCAGTTCAGTAACAGTATCAAGAGGATGAATGGCATGTTGCCAATTTCCATGCAAATTTCATTAAAGCCTTTCGCATCCGATTTTATGATATTTCAACACCCCCCTTAGCTTACACGCGAAGAAGAACTCGAAGAGTAGAGTATAGTGGCAGTGGAAAAAATACTGCGTAAGTATGGCTAAAGTGGTGGCGGCAGCAGCACAACACCAAAAGATATGAAGTACACTTTTCACACTCGAAGCATTCAAAGCTCTTTTCTCTATTCTGCTAACTGCTGTTTACTGCTTTACTGCTTTTTCTCTACGTGGAACGCGGCAAAACAATATAGTTTTCCACCTCTTTTGTTTTCTATTTTCAACGACTTTTTTTAGACTCTTTTACAAAGATTTCATCTTTAAAATATATATTTTTTTAATTACTTAATTAAAACTGTTAGTTTTTTATAATTTAACAAAAAAAATAATTAAAAATTAAAACAAAAAAGAAAGGTAAAATGAAAAGCTTTAAGAGGAATCTTAAAGAAACAAAAACCAGAAAAAGAAAAAGTCCCAAAAAGCAAAACGTAATAAAGTTTAACACCTGTAAAAGACATTCTTATCTTGGATCTTCGAAAATCCAATTACATCGATAAGCGCCAACAAAAGAAAAATTAAGAGCGCAATGTTTAGTCAAGGAAAAAGCTTTTAAAGCGCACCGAGCTTTTAAACTGCTGCCCTTAAAAAATGTGCAAGCAAAATGTTTAATAAAAAAAGCAGCAAAAAAAGATGTCCATAAAATTCCTATAAATATAATTTACTTTGTTTTAACGGCCATATTTTGTTATGAAACTGTAATAAAAAGTAATGAAAGAAAAATTATAAAGTGCAAAACTATGTGTGATGTGTGTGTATCTGCTGCGTATACGGTGGTGTACGTATTTGCAAGCCCACGCTTTCGGTCATTGCGGCGCTCTTTTTCGCCCACGCATTCACTGTAAATGTCTTTTGGCACATAGAGAGCCAACACACACCCCCTTCGCTTACAGCTTACACAATAAGGGAAAAACATTGTGTAAATATTGGAGATGGAGACATGGGGCAAAGAAAGAGGAAGAGAGAAGGAGAGAAATTTAGTAATGTACCGACCGATCGCAACTCTCAACTTATATAAATCGTCAATTGAAACTGACTCATCAGATTTTCGTTTGTTTCTATCTTTTTATACACATTCTGCTCTCGCACTACTTACTGCCCTCTTTTTTATGGTAATGGCTTTCGTATGTGATGCAAAATATTTTATTACATTTTTATTTTATTATTTTATTTTATTTTATTACTTTTTTAACAAACAAAAAATTATTAATTAAAAAAAAAAAATTTTTTATGATAAAATAGAATAATTTAAGAAACAATAATTCCACTAAAAATAGCAGTGGCAGTCTATAAATTGCCAGTGAAATTACGTGAGAGGAAAATGCAACAAGACACTAGAAAATTATCTGCACGTCTTCAGTGCTGCTGGCCTGCTGCTGAGCTTAGCTGTAAAACCAAATAAAAACTAAAAACTCTAATCTATCACTATATCACTACTACTACTTTTAAAATGAATTAAAAACATTTTAAGGCTTTTAAACAATTTAAAAACATTAAATAGTAAGATTTTTTCCAAGCTGTTAAAAAAAGAAAAAGTTATAATATCGTATTGAAATGTAAACTAAAGAAAGAAAGAAAAAGAAAAGCTAAGAGGACAGCTAGTGAGCGAGCTTTTGCGATATAGTGTCGTCAATGGATGGAATAAGCATTGCTTATTGTTCGGATCCGCCTAAAGGGTTTACGTAATGCCAAACAGCGAAACGTCCGACTCGTAGAGAGAGGTGAAAATTGGCAATGGAAAGCACGTATAATGCCTTGTCGACACGACCTGATTACAGACAAAGTAATAGTGGCGAACCGTGCGTGCAATAAACTTTCCTCAAGCACTAATACAACACACCAATGCAGACAGACATACACACACTGAGAGAGAGATAGAGAAAGAGCTCTCTCGAAATTTATTTTCGTTAAATCATTTGGAAAATCATTGCTTCATCTTTTACTTTTCTCTTTATTTCTTTTGTTCCTTTATTTTTTTCCTAATTTTAATCAAAAAATTTTTTTTTCTTAACTCTAGTTTTTTATTTAAAAAAATAATTTAATTTAATTCAAGAAAAAGAAAGTGAAATAATTAAATTAAAAGGTATTTTAAATAATAATAATAATAATGAAACATTGGCAATTGCAAGTGTAATTACAATTAGTTGGCATTAATAAAACTAGAATTGTGCAATCAGGGAATTTAATCCGGGAGCAAATGAATGTAAAATAAACTGTGCCTTTTGAAAGGGGCATTGGATATAATAGAAGAGAAAGGAAGGAAAAATTTAAACCCTTTTCCTTCCGCTTTCTCCCTCCTTTCTCCCTCGTTTCTCCTTCACTCCGCCTGTGTCTCCCTTTTTCTCCCTTTTATACTTTTAATGACTTTCACGTTAATTTGATGAGATTATTAACCTTTTCGGGCATTAATTTCGGCTTATCTGTACTGAATATTTGTCTGATCATAAATCTTAATTTATTATTGAAAGCCTTTGTTTGGCTTTTAATTTAATTTTGTTTTTTTTTGCATTGAAAATTATCTTAATTAAGTAGTTTTAAATATGAAAACAACTTTAAAATAGTTAAAAATGATTTAACAAATTTAGAAAAATCAATGTTTTCCTCTTATTAAGAGAGAAAAAAAAAAGATAATAAAGTTTCCAATATTTATAAAAACACAGAAAGAAAGGCAAAAGTCAACAAACTTTAACAAGTAATAAAATTGCTGTTTCTTTAAATACTTTAAAGAAACGAAAAAAAGAAAGAAATAAATTCAGAAAAGAAGATCAAGTGAATAAACAAAAGGAAACTTGATATTTCCACATATCCCTACACGGAACAACAACAACAATTTAAGATTTAGTTTCAAATCCCAAAGGGACATCAAAGTGTTTTTCAAATGTCTCTTCTTTTCGCAAAAGTTCCTCTCTGCGTTTAAATAAAACGACACCACGTTCTTATTTTTTTCCACTGGCTACTTTCAAGCGAAATTTTGCAATAAAAACTTTTGAAACTAATTAAAAGAAAAATTACAAATTACTATTACTATAAAAGTAATTAAAATTTTAAGATTTAAAATGCAATAAAAGTAACAACTAAAATCTAAAAAAAAAAAAAAAAGAATGTGATATATCAATTTGCAAGGAAAGACAACTAAAAGCGGACGCCGCTGTAAAAAGCTAAAAGAGCGTCAGCAGCAGCAGCAAGCAGCAGATTTATGGCTCCTTAGCCGCCCCCGCAAGACCCCACACACACGCACGCAACACGGAAATTCCGCAGGTGTAATAAATTAATAACAAACGCAACCAACGTGTGTGAAATTTCATCTTTGTGTATATTCTATACTATTTGCGCGCACCTTTGTGCACACCTAAACCAATGAAGAACGTCTACCGCCTAAGACAAAATAGCGTTAGGTATAGATTTCGAGGGGGCGGCGGTCTAAGCCTGTGTTATATTATATTATTGTTGTTGTTGTGTTGCCGCCGCCGCCGCTGCGATCATAATTAAAGCAAGCAACAGCAGCAGCAGCAGCAGCAGAGTAAAAGCTTTGATTAAAGTGCGTCCGGGACTAACTAACAAAACTCTTCTCTCTCTATACTCGTAGTATATGTGCGTTATGTTGCTCTGGTGAGTTTACTCCAGTCGAAGGGGGGCGCTAAAATCGGCGGCCGCATTGTGTGGGCGACAAGCATTGATCGACCGCTCCCACCCGCTCCCACCACCGCCGCCACCGAAAGCAGCTACCTGTAGAGCGTCCTCGAAGCACGCTGTTGCTCATTTACACTACTTTATTTATTCATTACGAATGAGATGAATAAATTTTCATTAACTTTCAACTTTACAATGCGCTTCAAAAATAACCCTTTTCATTATAGGGTTACGTTAGGTTAGAAGTTAGTTTGGAAAAAGGGGGGCTAACGGATGGGAAATTTGGAGGTTGTGCTGGGCTAGTATAGCATCATCATCCCCCAAGGGGTTATGTGTGCCGGCTAAAAATAACTTGAGGGAAGCTATACAGAGGAACGACGCATAAATTTCCGCATCTTGGACTCTTATTCTCCTCACACACATTCACACACACACACAAATACAGATAACGCCTACAATAGCCGTAGCCACATTTTGCTCGCAATGCAAAATGAAACTTTTTGCTACATTTCATTTTACAGGTACACCGTACTGCTATTAATCCAAGCAAGAGTAAAAATGACTAATTAAATCCCCGATGTGATTTTAATAATACTTTGTTTTTGATTTTTCCATTGATTTCTTAATTACTAAAATTTGAAAATTATTTTTACTGCTTTTTATCAATTTACTATTTATAAATTAAAATTATTTTAATTTGTTTTATTTAATAAATTGCAAAATTAAATTGATTACTTTATTATATATTTAATTGTTTTAAGCAATGAAAAAAATGTTTTTCTTCTGTGAAGCAAGAAAAAAATAAAATGCAGAGAAAGCAAAAGATAAAGAAGCGTGGCAAGTACAATACAAAGTATCATTATATATTTTGGGGAGGACAAACGAAGCTTCCCCAATTCTCTCCATCCAGTTCTGAGTCCTCCACCCCCTTGTAACAACAAATGTCCTTGACCTGTTTAGCAGGAACCTCTTTTTCCTGGTTCGACCTACTTCCAACACTCGTATCGTATCTAATAATGTAATAATATACTATACAGTGGAAGCACCCCATTGCCATCATTATAATTCCCTAAATGCGCCCTCCGAGCGCCAAATAATAAACAACGCTGTAGTTTATTCATTAGGACTCTCTTATCCTCGCAAAATAAAACAAATAAAATCAATCATTTCCTATCCTAACGAATCAACAAGTATTCTTTAAAAACAAACATTTTCTACTTCCTTCCTTATTTATTTATTTTCTTAAACAGTTAATTTAAAAAAGAAAAAAGTAAAAAAAAAGAAAGAATTGAAGCGAAAAACTGCAAAAGAAAAGAAGTACTTAAGGTCAAAGTTCACTCAGTGCAATTTTGAAGCAATTCGAACGTATGGCAAGCAGGAGGAGGACCAATAAATGAAGTCACCGAAGAAATAATTCCGCACTTATAGGGACCCTTTGATCTTGCTTAACTTGAGCAATCGCTTTTTGTCAAAGGTGAAAATGCCATCATGTCGAGAAACGCGAGAAACGAAAAAGAAGAAAAAGTATGGAAAAAGCAAGTGACTTCTTTTTTTTTTTTTTCATTCGTTCATCTTATTCGTCGCCGTCGTAGGCTGGGCCGTGTTGCGATACAACGAACCTTGTGCTGTTGAAAATGTAATTTCCCTCGGACGCCTTTTATAAATATAATATATCTGTGCCGCTGCTACTGTGTTGCTACTGTCTTGCTATTTCAACTTCTTACAGCTTTCTTCGCGCAAAATTACAGTTTCATTTTCAGAAGCAGCCGATTCTTTTATCATCAGCATTGCTTCTCTTATTATATTACTATTACGACTATTATTATTGAATTGTAGACCCTTTTATGCTATGCAAAATTAATTACTGATTTTTTCTTGCTTTCTATATTTAACTTTCTTATTCATACGAGTCAGAATCATAAGACGACAAAAATAAATATAATAGAATAAAAAAACTGACCTTTTATTGTTATTAAAGATGTCTTTGCTTTTGATTAGTATAGTTGATGCTTCTGAAACAAATATAAAACAACATTAGAAACAAGAAAAAAAGAGGCAAAAGAAATAATAAGAAAGTAGTAAATTATTAAAGTCATTGAACTTATAAAACATTAGCCATTATTTTTAGGAAGAAAGGGGGTGGAAAATAAAAGGAAGCAGAAAGTTTTCAGTTTGCGAAGGTGAATTTGCATTATATTTTCAAGTTTCTTTTGCATTAGTTGCTAGTAGTTGTGATGATGCTTGTGAGAAGAGTCACAGTGGAGAGTTTCCACAGCTCTACATCTCTCCACAGTTACACAGTTCCACACAGCTCCACAGCATCCGCAAATCTACCCCTATTTTTGATGAATTATTATTATTGGCAGCGCAAGACTGAAAAGTAGGTTGCGTATACACTTATAATATCCTTTCATTTCAAATGTTCCATCTTTTTATCTTTATAGCTCTTTATGCAGGACAATTCATTTCTCTTCTCATTCGAACCGTTCGTTGTTTTTTTTTCGCTTTGTTTTTTAGCTGTTTTTTTTTATATATACTTCTAACAACAGTTTAGCGAAATTGCCACATATAAAAATAATAAGCGATTCTTGCACTCTCGTAATAATAAATATAAAGTATATAGAAAGTAAATTGGTTATAAATTTTATGGATAAGAGAGCGCAGCAAATAGTTAAAGCGAAAGACAAATAGTTGTTTGCAAAGTTGCAGAGTAAGAGAACCCACCCAAACCCATACACATTTTACTGCGCTAAGTATTTGTAGAGTATAACTGACACTCGCTGTTATTTATGAAGGGACACACAGCGAAAGAGAGGATCATTTACAATATAGATTATCCTTGCTGTACGCTCAGTGCTCCCTTTTCTTCTTCCTCCACCTCATCCTCCTCATCCTCTTTCCACTGCTTCCTTCTATATCTCCTATCACATCATATGTACAACAATCTGTCAAACTGGATGAATTAATAATTATTTCATCTTGCAAACTGTCCATCAATTTATTTTTTAACATTATTTTTATTTCTTATTTTCAATTCATCGTGTTATTTGAATTATTTTGGAAACGTTTTTTCTAAATATTATTAATTTTTAATAAACAAAATTTAAAAAAGAAAAAAGTAAAAGTGGGTAAACATAGCTTTTTAAAAGCTATAAATAAACGCGTTCTAAAAGTGTGTCTGCCTAAAATTTTTGGCAAAGACTCAGCGAGACAGAGAGAGCAAAGCATCTCTTACACTAGATTTCGGAAAATTTCATCGGCGACCTGGAGTCAGTGTTAAATAAAACGTGCAGCGCGGTAGAAACACTAAGAAGAAACAAAAATGAGCGGTCCTTTCAAACGTCGTGCATCTTTAAAGACTTTGCCGGCAATCTCTTTACCGAAATCTTCGCGCAGAAGATCCTCGGTGGGGATTTCGGCCCATGGAGGATCGTCGCAGCAACAGGAAAAAGAAAAAGAAGTGCCGTGGGATATGTTAGATCGATGTTTGCTGCCGGTTCTGTTCTGCCATGCAGCTGCAATTATCCTCAGCACCGTCTTAAACACCCTCAACATTTCGCAAGTGAGCGCTTGGACGCTCTTCATTTGCTTTACAATTACCACCATTGCAGCTGTGCTCTTCTATCATAATCTTAAGGTAGGTTAGTTGGCACCGAAAGTGTTGCAGTTGAATATTATTGCTATAGCTGCTGCTAGGAATAATTAAAGCTTTTTGATGTGGCGCTATAAGTAAGAATTTTTTGGCACCGATTCGCCTTGCGAAATTTATATTTTTATGTTGAACATGTGAAATTATATTTAAAAAAAATTGGGACACTGATTTTTAATCTATTTTAATGGTTTCTTTATAAATGAAAACGGTGTTTACTTTTTTCTATAAAAAAATGTTGTTTTTTCGCAATGGAAATGGAATATTTCGAAAGTTAAAATATAATTTTAAGTTGCATTTTCTTCATTTCCTTTGCTGTTAAAATATGTATGGATGGTTTGGGGCATGTTGTTTAATTGCAGCAAATTTGTTTATAAAATTAACGTAATAAACCGATTGTAATCATTTAAAAAAGACACTAACTTTTTGTTAAATAAATTGCTTTCGTAAGGTGTTAAGTTTTAAATTAAATAAATTCTAGATTAAAAAAATTAAAAACGGAAAATATTATAAATTATTTAAAAATCGGGTTCAATTACCATTCAAATGAAACTAATATTAACGACCTAGCTAAATTAGTTAGGAGAGTTTAATTAATAATTAATTAATTTTTGACCGCTCGGCACTGAACATTTTGCAACAAAAAGTTCACTTAGTAATTGGTTTAATAAATCTTAATAAAAAAAAACGATAATAATTATTTATTTCTCATAATTATGTCTTATTACATTGAATAAATAACTGACTATTTAGCAAGGATTATTTGCCGCTTGTACCATAACGTTAAGCGTTTGCGTTACCGCTCTCGCATTCGACGTAGCCGGACAGTCAAGCTGGCGTAAACATCTAGGGCGTAACGTTAGCAAGAGGCGCGACCGGACTATAAGCCGAGCGCGTCAGGTACTGTCGAGACCGTGTGCTGGAGAGTCTAACGTTAGTGCATAACGTACTTATCGGCTTGCAAAAGTTTAGGGTTGTTACCCCTAAAAGCACAAATATTATAAATTATTTAAATGCGTGGTTTAATTATCTATCAAATAACACTAAAATTGTTGCTCTAAGTTAATTATTTCGAAAGAAATTAATTAATTATTCTGACCGTGTGTAGTTGGAATATTTTCAATAATTACTTCTTGGTAATTTATTTTTAAAATCTAAATTAATGGACCAATTTAATTAGTTTTAACACTATAATATTACTAAATAAATTTCCTTTGATTAACTATAAATTTAAATGATTTCTTTGAATTTATATAGGATGTTAATAATTTAAGACCATCAATGAATCACAATCTGTTTGAATATTCGGTCTTCATTTATTCACAAGTTATCAATTTTGTATTATTAACTATCATTGGAAATAATAGAGACTTACTTGCAGTAAGACAATGAAACATTATGAAATCATACATTTATTTCCAAAAAAAGTTAATTGAATTTATAAAAATAATGTATTTAATATTATTACAAAAAGAAATTAACAAATCAACCCTCACAAAGCAAAAACTAATTCAAAAAAACTATTAGTTATGAGTATTTAAATGCAAGTAAAGCCAGGCTCGTGAGGCGCATGACGTCACACTGCTCATGCTCTCAACGCTCTTAATCGAGTGAGCATACCTCGAAAATCCAAACATTTTGAGGTATGCTCACTCGATTATACGGTGGGTACTGACTCTGACGTCACACGTATGCACGAAATCGCAGAGCTAAATGGTTTTAATGCTTTTTTTCGAAACTATTTTAATTTTTTACGTAATTATATGAGCATATTTTGGAATATTTTTATACTAGATTAATCATTTACTTAAAGAATCTTTCAAATGACACTAAAATTGAAGCACTACGTTAATTGCTTATAAAGTAATTAATTATTTTCCGACCGCTCGCCATTTAAAGTTTAGCAACAAAAAGTCCTCTTAGTAATTTGTAATATAAAATCAAAAGTAATGAACTTGTTTTAATTTTTTTTCATTAAAGTAAAGCTAAATAATTTACCTTTAGAAAATTAATAATTAAAAGCAATTAATTATTTCTACACTGATAATGGTTTCTTTATAAAATGTTGTTTCCTTGTTTATTTCCAAGAAATGTTCTTATTTCATACTGAAAAAAAATATTTTTTGAATAAACAATAAACTTTTAAGCTACATTTTTAAAGTTTTGTTGCTGGTAATAAATATGTGATACATATAGAAAAAAAATGGAGACGTTTTTCATATTGTGTTTTGTGAAAAATAAAAGTTTTATTTGGATTGCGGTTCGCTTCATTTATATAATAGCATTTAAAACGTTTTTATTATATGCGTTTTGCGTGACTTGATTTCTTTCTCTGTTCTGCACGCTTTTCATTCGAAAAAAGTATAATATAAAGCAGCCACAGTAAGAGCTCACAACATATAGCAAACAGAAATCCTGCAGACTCCTTAATTTCATAATTTTATTATTTTGCCAACCATTTCATTAAAGCTCTTTCGTTTTAATGATGATATTCAACGTAAAATTCGCTCGGCTTTTATAATTATTATTGTTGGGCGCTTTTATTAATTCGTTTTTATTGTTTTCGTTATTTTAATGTAACTACTTTAACTATACTTAAAATGAAGAAAATATTTTAAATTAGCATACTTATTTTTACTCTATAGTTGAAAGCTTTTATTACATAAACGATAAAAGATCGTTTCTAATTTAGCAAAAAAAAAACAATTAGTAAAATATTAGAAACTTTTTTTGCAAAATCTATAAAAACTTTTAATATAGAAAAAACAATTAAAAAATAATTAAAAACTTACCAATTTAGCAGCTATAGGAATCGGTAGCACCATCAAAGACTTTTGAAAAATCTGCAACAAAAAGAAAACCAAAAATTAGTTAAAGTTGAAAAAAAAAAACAATTATGAAATTAAAACTTAAGCTTAAAAACATTTTAATTAAAATTCTTAACAATAAACAAGTAAAATTAAACAAATAAAATAAAACTATCAACTTTATCCTTTTTGCTTAGCATTATATTATTTCTATCAATTTATTTTGTTTATTTAATTCCTTACTACAAGTCTTTTCTTGCAGCGCGCGGAGGCGGCGGCCTTATAAGCATAATTATTTAATTTACCTAGCTCCGTTTTCCTGGAATCAACCCTCCCGTACTAGTACTACCCTTATGCGATACGATTATCACTTTTATATCTATACTAAAAGGACATGTTTGCTCTTAACAATTAACAGCTACGAACAAAATATCAATTAACCAAACAAAACAAAAAATGTATAGAAAAATAAGGCCAAAGTCAGAGAGAGAGAGAGAGCATAAAGGTCAAAAGTGGTTTTTTTAATTTCATTTTATTTTATATAGGTAACAGCAGCTGGAAAAGCTGTATTGGTAACAGGATGCGACAGCAGGATCGGTTACGCCATCGCAAGGTATTTGGACGAACAAGGATTCACTGTCTTTGCAGGATTCCAACAAATGAACCAGAGTCCTTACGCGGAGGACCTCAAGGAGGAATCCAGCGGGAGGTTACACATCTTGCAATTAGATGTCTCCAATGAAACGCAAATGCTCTCAGCATCCCTCTATGCCGTGGAGCATTTACCCGATGGGGCGCCAGGATTATGGGCGGTCATCCATTGCGCCCAGTTTTTTGCCATGGGGGAAATCGAATGGGTACCACAACAGGTACTTTTACTTCATTATTTTTTTTAGCTTTTCTATTATTTTCTTCAGTAAATTTTAATTTATTTTTAAAGGTTAAATTTTATGCTTTAAAATGAAAAGCAAAAAGAAAAATTTAAAAAGTTTAAAAGTAAGGAAAAAGCAATTTCAAAAAACAAAATTTATAATTTAAAGTTTTATGGTTGATTTTCTGTCTGTCTTTCATAGTTCTACGAGTTCTACTTTCTACTTGAATTATATTTATTATTCATTTAAAAATAGAAACGGCTGGCATAATTTTAGAGAAGAAATTTTCGTTGAGGCTGCACTGAAAATTCTTTTCTATTTATATAAACAGTATAAAACCTCAAGTAACCTAAATAAATTTCAGTTTTATTGCATTTTTTAATATTAAATCATTAAATTGTAAAATTTACTATTATTTTTTGCATTGTTTTTGTATTTTTTACTTATCAAAGCAATATTTAATTTGAATTTAAAATCAAAACTTTAATGACAAAATAATGTTATTTTTAATTGAAAATTTGATGAAAAAGTTCACTTAGTAATTTGTTAATAAAGCTATATTATAGCTAATTAGATTGCAAATAAATAACTTATTATTTAGCGAGGACTATTTGCCGCTTGCATCATAACGTTAAGGGTTTGCGTTACCGGTCTCGCATCTGACGTAGCAGGGCAGTCAAGCTGGCGTAAACATCTAGGGCGTAACGTTAGCAAGAGGCGCGACCGGACTATAAGCCGAGCGCGTCAGGTACTGTCGAGACCGTGCTCTGGAGAGTCTAACGTTAGTGCATAACGTACTTATTGGCTTGACTCGCCACATACAAAAGAGTACGGATAACAACTAAAACTACAATTATTATAAATCATTTAAATACGTCGTTTAATTATCTTTCAAATGACACACAAATTGTTGCTCTAAGTTAATAATTTCAAGAGAAGTTAATTGATTATTCTGATTGCTAAAATAAAAATTTACATTTATTTTTTGCATTGTTTTTTTTTTTTTTTTTTATTTATCAAAACAACATTTGATTTGAATTTTAAATCAAAACTTTAATGCCAAAGCAATGTTATTTTTAATTGAAAATTTTGATGAAAACTTGTGCAATTTTATTGATTTTCCGCCGACTCATTGCAATTTCAGAGAATCCTGCAAACTTTGTTAGATACAGCAAGCGATATAATCATTCAAATTGCCGAGAAAACTCGTAAACTTTTATCAATAACATACCTACAATAAACTTCCAAGAAACTTATTAAATAATTGGAAAAATAAATAAATAAATAAATGTTCAACAGGTTATAAAAAAATCCACGGAAATAAACCTCTTAGGCCCAACACGTTTAAACCAAGTAATGATGCCGCTTTTGCGTCGCACCAAGGGCCGCATTGTATTCTTAACGTCGGGCTTATGTAAAATAGCCTCTCCAGTACGCGGCATCCACTGTGCCCTCTTATCGGCTTTGGAATCGCAAGCAGAGTGTCTGCGTTTAGAGCTGCGTGCCCGCGGTGTGGACGTCGTGGTCGTGGCACCCGGCGAATTCACTTCCGGAAGCGCGTGGCTTTCCGACGAAGCCATACGCGAAAGGGCCAGAGAGATGTGGGCGCAACTGTCGCAAGAACAACGCAAGATTTACGGCGAAGACTATTTCGAAAAAGCTGTCAGAAGTTTGGAAAAGTATACCAAAGCCCATGTAAGGTTTTCCATTTTTTATTTTTTTATTTTCAATTAATTAACTTAAGAAAAGGGAAATTAAAGTGTAAGTTTTTATTTTTGGCTAGTTTATTAATTAATTAATTATGAAATAAAAAAAATTAAATTAGAAGTTATTTGCAGGATGCTGATTTAAGTCAAGTTCTGAGAGCTTTGTCTGATGCAACGATGCGCACTTTTCCTCTGCCTAGATACTCGCCAGTTACGCGCCAAGAAAAACTGGAGGCTTTTGTAGCGGACCATTTTCCTCGCAGCTTTTATGACATCATTTACGGTGACAAACACTAAACTCATCTTTTCAATTTCTTAAAATTAGTTTCTTTAATTTTGGTTTTAACTAAATTTAAAAAATTGAAAAGTTCTTAAATTTAGTTAAAACCAAAACTAAAGAAACTAAATTTTAAAAAATTAAAGTTTTTTCTGTTTTTCTTTCTTCGAAATTATTGATTGGTTTTCTAGTAAACTTAGAGAAGTATTATAAATTTTATAGTAGAATAGTCTTACTGTATTATATAATTACTTATAAATAAATTTGTTATTGAAAAGGGATGTCCTTTACATAAATCACAAATGATGCAAAGCTTTTCCTCAATGTAGCAAAATTTCATAGTATTAAACACTGACATAGATTGATTAATTTATTTGTTACAGTTTTCCACTAAGGAAAACCATAAAAATCTTTTAAAGATTTATTTTCCTTGTAAAAATTTAATATTCTCATATATATTTATTAAAGAGAAACTTTTTTTTTATAACAATAGAAAGTCCGCAAAGTCATAAAACTTTCTTACGGCCTTTCCAGTTTTCCACCAAAAACAAAAGGAAACCTTCTAACAAAATAAGACTTGGCAAAATATTAAACGCGCAAAATACTATAATATAATAAATGATATAAATGACAAAAAGCCGCCCCCACGTGCCATATATGTATAGAGTATAGAAGAGCCCTATAATACTAGTCTGTTGAATTTCGGTATATGGGGAGCAGCAGACGGGTCGATAGTGTCTGGCCGGTTTAAAATAGATTCCCCCCCATTTGGTGGCGGCGACGACGGCGGCAGAGGCCAAGGGGGGCGGCCGACCCTGACTGATCACACACAAAACTACGAGTTTGCGCCCTTCAACAACCTCTTATGCTGCTGCCTCTCTATATAAAACGCCGCGTGTGTTCACAGTATAATCATTTCGTATTAAAGGGAGGCGGCAACCCTATTGCTTACAAACAGAATAATATACAATTTAAATAAACCGCCAGAATATTTCTCAATTGCCAATTAATGTTTAATTACTGGTTGCGTTGCATTGTTTATATGTTTGATTCGTTGCCACTGCAAGCAATCTAAAGACGCGCGCCAAAAAGAGGAAAATTTTTGGGTAAATAATGGAGGAGACAACAAATAGTGAAGAACAAGAAGTGGAGGCGCAACAGAATGTCACGGGGAACCCCTTCAAAATTACTGATAGCAAAAGGGACACGAGAAAAGGTGTGGTTGCTGCTTCTTTGCAGGACTTAACCTCAAAAGTCTTGGAGAAGTTGGATTTGGAGGGTGAAATTACAGTGGTAAGATGTCCTTTCTTTGTTTTTTTTGTCCCTTTAATTTTTAAAGGTCAATAACTTTGAATTTTTTGGCGGTAAATTTAAATTAGTTTTTTACTAGATGATCTTTGTTTTGGTGATTTGTTTGGTATTTATGTAAGATTGGTTGCTGAATTTATTATTTATTGTTTGTTTTATATTTTTTAAATTAAATAAGTTTTTTTATTTAATTCTTCCAGAAGAAATTAAAAAAAAAAAAAAAAATTTATGTAGGTTCGCATGTTATCCTTAGATTTTCCTTCTAATTAATTATTAATTGCTTTTTTTTCCTGCTGCTAACTCTTTTTTGCTCATAAAACATTTTCATTTAATTTCCTCCTTTCAGTTCATTTTTCTCTATCATTTTATCTTAAAAAAACAAAGTAAAAATTTAATTAATGACCCCTTAATTGCTCCGACAAGTTTAACAGAAACTTCATTTACTAATTTCCATCGCATTTCCATTGATTAGACGTTCGCATTGTGATGAAAATAATTAAAGGACCTTTCGAAACTTTACGAATTACAAATAATAAAGTCCTGAAATCTGCTGATAAAAGGATCTGCCTTTCAATTCGCATTCTCAATTGCTACAATTGGTGAAAACAATAAAATTTTCACTTTGTTTTCGCTATTTAAATTAAGTCAATTTTCAATTAAATTCTATTATTTTTCAAAGTTCTAAGTGCGCGGAATTTCAAATTGCAGATTTGCCGTGCATAAAATTTATATTTAGAGTATTTTCACATTTACAGCTATTGTCATTAGTAAAGTTTGCTCTTAGAGCTTTTAAAGCTTGAAGCTTGAAAGTTAAAACTATTTATTACAATTTATATGCTTTGTGCGTCTCTAGTGAAATTACTCTCAGTGCATTTTGTGGCATTTGTTTTAATTATAATTTGTTAGTTGCAAAATGGAGAAATTATTCTCTAAACATATTTATAAAATATAACTTATTTTTTATTATTATTAAAAAAAGAGTCTGATAGTTTTTAATAAAAAGTAATTAATTGGAAACTATATTTAAATGACATTTTATACACCACTGAAATGGTCAATATCCAATTAGTGATTGCGGTTTAAATGCATTTGATTCCATTGATTAGATTTGTGTGTTTAATTAAAATTTCCTTTTCTACTATCCAAAAAACAAAAACAATGCAAAATAAAAAAGCAAACTAATAATTTTCCCTTTAATTTTTAGCTTATTTTTATTTCGTCAATTACTTTATAATAAAATTAATTACTGAAAATATTTGCTAAAGTTTATTATTGTTTTAATGAAAATCGGCAATATGAAAGTTAATAAAACAACCGAAAACAAGGGCAGATTAACTATAATTAGCTTAGAAACTGTTATTGGCATCCGCCAAAACTAATTCCAATATCCATTTAATGCAAATGGACAAAGTTCTCCTAATCCTACATTATTCCTATCAATAACATATTTCCCAATTAAACTTCCACCCTCCACCATATAAATTTAAATGTTTTCCACAATGCAAAACAAACAAAAAAACTATTTGAAAAAGCAAAAATAGGAAAATCTAATAGAAAAATAAATGCAATTGAAATGGAATCTAATTCTTAAAGTAAACAAAATTCCAATTTATTCGGAAAACAGTAAGAGAAAAGAATAAGCCGCTCACTTTCTTGGAAGTGGCCTGAACATTGAACAGAAAGCAGTCTCTAAAGAATCTAAAATAAATCCAAATCCAACCGAAATTTAGTATTAAAAGCTTCCCACTTTTGCCTGGCTACACAGGGTATCCAGTGTCCTGCCTATAATTTATGTAACAGGACATGTAGGAGAGAAAGAGGAAAGAGAAGAAAGTCCTCGAACAATGTTAAATTACAAAATATACAACACCCAAAGGATTAACCGCCCCCATTTCCGGCAAATATTTCATAAATTTACCAACAAACATATTTCTTGCAATTTCTCCCTTTATTGCTAATGTTTTGTTATTATTATTATTAATTGTTTACTTTATTATTAATGTTTAAAATTCAATTCATTTTACTTTGTTTTAATTTTAATCGTTTTCATGATTCAATAATTTAAATTGAAGTAAAAAAGGGTAATAAAAGAGATTTTTTGTTTTGCTTTAAAATGTAAACATTAAAACAAAATAAATTTTATGGGGAAATAAAGCTAAGGTGACAGAAAAGACTAGAAGAGTGTCACAAAAGATACGGCAATAAATTATATCCGAAGGGAATAACAATTTGTTATTCTGTTACTTTATCTTTATACATATAGTATACTTTACGTATCTATATCTTCTCTTATTTGCAGATATTTTATATTTGAAATGTATACAGCAATTGAAAATAAATCGCTTTCAAAATTACAAAAGAAATAGTTTTTTCTTTAAAGCCACAACTGAATCATTTAAAAATTTATTAAAGTAATTAAATTGTTGTATTTAATTAATATGTAAAACACAGCTTTTTTTTGTTTTTAAAGAAAGCTGACTGGCAAACTTAAAAAGCTTCTGTTACTCCTTATTAATCATTCATTAGCCAAGAACTCTCATTCTTTCAAGTACCTGCAATGTAAAAAGTAAGAAGTGGCTTTTTACATTTTGCTTAATTTGCATCATTTTTTTCTCTAACTCTTTTGCCGCTTTTGTCGCTTAAAAACGCAAAATCCTTAAAAAAGCAATTTAAAAATTAATTAATTCTCCAAAAGCAAATTTAATCTTTAAACATTTCTAAAAACAAAAAATCCACCCCTTTCAATAATTACTTAGTTAATTATACCAAAATTCAAAAGCAGCCTTTAAGAAATAAAACACTTTGTTAAGAAAATATATTATTAAAAATAAAAGAAAATTCCTTAAAGGTATTGGAAGCAGACGGTACAGAAATCGATGACGACGAGTACTTCGCCACTTTGGAGCCGCACACAAGTCTTATGGTCCTGAAGAAGGACGAGAAATGGCAACCGGCAGCGCCGCCGTGCCGCCTCTCTTTCGACGAGCTGGACGACTCGAAGGGCGGCCCCGAATTGGCCTGTCTCGTCGACAAACTAAAGAACAATCTGTGTCACGTTTCGCTTCTGGGTGGACCCGAATTGGAATTGCTGAGCGACATGGACCCGGAATCGTTGGCCGACATCACTTTTCCCGACAAAGTGTTCCTCGAGCAACTCAAGGAGGCGTCCGGACGCTATCTGATCGAGAAACGGCAGGCGCAGGACGCAATGGATTTGCTCAAATTGTACCACGAAAAGGAATCCATCGAGAATAATCAAAACAATGAAACGTTATTGAACCAGCAAGACTGATTGTACGATCTAACTTTTTAAAATTTATTATGCTATATATCTATCCAATCTACGTATCTATTAATTGATTGATTCTATTTAATTGAATTTAATTAATTATTATACGAGTGCAATAGATAAATATGTATAATGTCTTAATGATTAGTGGTAATTGAATTCATTAAGCGATTAATTAATAATTGAGACGCCTAAATTTGCTAACGTAGTGTTTTTTGGCGTTTTAAATGAACACCAAGTTTTGCCATTTACATTTTTCATTTGTTTTCGTAATTATTTTTGGTAATTTATAATTTAAAGGACTTTAAATTAATAAAAGTCAATTAATCATTAATTTTTCAATAACTTTTATTAATATTTTAGGGTTTTTTTTTAATAAGAAAAAAACTAAAGGGAAATTTAATAGACCTAATTTAAATATTTAAAACTTAGATATTGTAATAATAGTGCCAAAAAAGTTAAAATAAATCTTTTTTTTTAATTTACTTTCACAACAAACAAAAGAAAAAATAATGAAGCCAAATTTTTTGATGTTTTTAAAAGATATTACGTTAAATTAAGAATATTAAAAAAATATTGCTTCAAATGCAAAAATCTAAAATAGAAAAATTGTAGAAATTTTAAGTTTATAGAACTTAAGATTACAAATTAACAGCAAATGTAATTGCACTAAAATATACTTTTGTAAAGTACTTTCAACTCTTAAAAAACAAGTTTAAAAATCTTTTTTCAATTATTTTCTAAGAGCTGAAAGAACTGTTATTAAAACTTTTTAAAAACATTAAAAAAGAACAAAATTTACGTGCACAAAATACGAGAGCTGCCCCTAAGAATTATAAATTGAAAACCTTTTTGGCAAATTTTGTCCAATGCACTTTTGGAACACCAACAACAACAAATGCATTTTAAAACACAAAAACACATTTTAAAAGGACAATCCTATCAAGAAATAACTTAATAACTTACTAAACCCTCGAAAACTAATAAATGATAATACTACTTAGACGGAATTAAATAATTAACAGTAAATAAATTAAAAATTATTCTTTTTACACTTTCATTTAAAGTGTAAAAAAATAGGAAAACTGAGAAAAAGAAAGAATGTCTAAGGAGAATATTAAACAGACAATATTTGGGAGGAATTTCGCAAAAATAAATAAAATAAAAAACAAACTAACAATACATTGCATGAACCCTATTGAAAGAAAAACTATTTAGAAACAAATAAAAAGAGCATACCGATAGCTGTGATATAAACAAATGCAAATATATCAGTAAATTCGAGTTTTCTTTCAAATTTTCTATGTTTTCAAGATTTAAAACTTTGCAAAACTGTAAATAGAAACAATTAGAAGACAGAATATGTAATAATAATAATAATTAAAAACCTTAGAAAAGAGGTATGCTCTTAATTAAATTATTAATTAATAATTTAATATGCAAAAACTTGAAAAGAATAAAAAAACTGCACACAATAATCCTTTTCATAATTATGTGTTACATATATTATACATTTAATTAACCATAATACATGTAATTATTGTTACAACTTACATCAATTTGTATACAATAAACATAATAATAGATAATAAAACAGTGTCTCATTTACGTTTACTTTTTTATCCTTTTTAGTTCCTCTAAAACAACATTCATTACATATTAAATTATTCCAGTTGTGCTTTTATCATCAAATAATTAATTAATCAATCAAAATTTTTCAAACTAATCAAGTTAAACTAATAGAAAGAAGAGAGAGAAGACATTCAGAAAGCACACATTTTAACATTGAATTAAATCATGAATCATCTTTAAATAATGCTACAGGAGCTCTTCTCACGAAAGGGATTAATTCTCTGGCTGGAGAAGCCAACCAGCAGACAATCATCCTGTTCGTGTTCGGAAATGTATTTTACAATATCAGCAACTGCTTGCGAAACAGGGATGCGTTTTATGGCAGCCTCCCTGCGCAGTTGTTCAGTCACATTGCGTTGCTGCTGTAAATTTGAGATCACCATGTCCATCAACGCGGTATCTGAGAGGCCTATGGTGGCTAATTAACACTGCACAAAAAAACAACTACAACACACACGAAAGGCGCGGTCGCACGTAATAATTCCGTTGATGGATTGGGGATCAGTTGAATGAAGCAACAGGATGTTTCACTCAAAAAAAGCAATTGCTGTGTTGTGTGTACAATAGTCTATAATCTGCAATGTATATTTTTTCATTACAGTAAATGTTATTTAAAATATGAAAAACTTACTAATTGCCCTGAATTTAATTGTTTCTAATGGTGTTTGATAACTGAAACAAGCTGCTCTTCTTCTTCTTGCAGCTTAATAAAACAATTCAAGATGGCCGACTGAATTTCCAGCTCTCCAAATATATTCTCCAGCGCCATCTACTTTTAATCTAATGAATTTCAATCGAAATTTTTTGAAAATTCCTTAGTTTTTAAAAAAGTTACAAAGTTTAAAAAGTTTATAACTTTTTTTCTAAAGCGAAATAATCACATAGTCAGGTAGATTAACATATAAAATTGTTTTTCCCTTAGGAAATTTAAGTATTTCGCTATTAAAACTAAGATGGCAAGAGATGCAAGGATAACAGGACATTGAATGGGCCAGGATTGCTGGGAAACGACCAGCCAGCAAGTGAGAGATTCAGTCAGTGTTGAATTGTGTGCGGGCGTGTTACGACGCATTTTATAATATCCTCAATAATAAAAAAATATCAGTGAAACATATCCTTTTTTCACCCACAATTTAAATGGAAAAATCAATGAAGAAATTAAAGGATAAACATTAAAAAAGGACTATTGTTTAGTGTTTTAAATAAATTTGCAATTCCTTAATAGAAACTATAAAAAGAATAGTTATTACTGTAAATTCCGGTGTGTGATTTTTCCGGCGGAAAATTTGCAACACAATCAAAAATGAGCCTTATAAAAAATAAAAGGTAATTTTTGTTTTTTGTTTTCTCTCAATTGAAAATTAAATTTTTCTGTACAATTTTTACATTATATTTTGAGTTTAGTGGTATAGAATGAGCTCATATATTCTCATGAATAATTTATTGCATTTGTTGTTGTTATTTAAGTTTAATGTCTCTCTGCGATGACTGTTTCAAGTGTCTATTGGCACATGAAATGAACAAATAAACAATTAATGAACAATACAAGAGAAAACAGAGAACCAAAGACAATTGTCTCTGTATACGAAAATTTAAAATGTCTTTCTTTCTTGCTTCCTTAATAAAAAAAATAAGCAAAATTTAAAATCAAAGTAAATATGCAGCTCAACAGCATTAATTAGCACTAAATACAAGACTTAATAAGACTGCGAGGAGAGTTGAAAGAAATAAAAGTGAAAGGTGTATTTATTGCTACGTACTTTATAGAGGTATCTATGCCACATTAACTTTTTTTGTTTAATTTTCAAAAGATAAATAAGTAAATAATAAATAAATGCAATGCTGTGTACTATGCGTATGGAATGCATTCAAAGTGTAACGAATTGTTTTGAATATTATATACCGTATACTATACATGTAATTAGGACATTTAAATTCATAAAAGCGGTTCCTGCATTTATTTAAATTCCTCTGCGCTTTTACACACTTGTAACATTTCTGATATTCCGCCGAAGAGCATTAGCAATACAAGCAAAAGCAGAAGAAGACAACTAGGAGGAGTTGGAGAAGGAGGTCCTCCTTAAGAAAACCGGTAATGGAAGAAAAAATGGTAATTATGCTAAGCGCGTGTAACTGATTTCACACTTAAATAGGAAAAGCGAATTGTACCGTTGCTAAACGCCCATTATTCGCAAAAAACTACAGCTTTTTCCTCTTTCTATAGGTATGCTTTAGCGTTAACTATGTCTTGTGTTTTTTTATTCTTTCCTTCTGTCCTATAAATATAATGCTTATAATTTTCTTCAGCTCAGCTCGTTTGCTATGCTGCTTAACAATCTTAAAATACTGAAACTGTTTTTAGATTTATTTAGGTGCGTTAATTGTCACGTAGCGCATCTTTGTGTGTTTTCATTTTGTTTAAATTTAGATTGAGTTACTAGCAACTGCAAAGCTATGCTTAGAAGTGAAGATAGAGAAGAAGAATAAGTAGTAGAAAAAGGAAAAGAGCTAAAAGAAAGAGTAATTTAAGAGTGGCTGCATAGGAAGAGAAAAAAGTTGTGTAATTTAATATTAAGAATAATATGAGTGAAAATGGGTTGAGAGACAATATGTGCTACGTCTTCTCTTCTTCTTTCTTATTTAGCTTCTCTTCTTGTTCTTCTGCTTTTTTATTACATACTATACAAAGAGTGCTTCTCTGTATATTTTATACTTTAGATGGCTTTTTTATATCTGTGTAATATGTAATGTAAGCATAAGAAAATTAAATTGTTAATAGAAGAATAAAAAAATTTTCAACGAAATTTTAAAGCAGAAAAAATGCAAAAAATACTTTTTCTTGATTCCATCTCCAACAGATTATAATTTGTAATTGTAGATTTGCAAATTTGATTTTGCAATTAGTGATTTATAATTGTTAATTGCTGTAAGGCAGAGTTATTACATCATTTTCATTATTCAAAATTCAAATGTGGGTTTTGAATGTATAATATTTGTTATAGCCGTGGGTACTGATTGTTGTTGTTTTTTCTTTTGTTGCTGTTGTTGTTTCCCGTTTATTATTATATTGCTTAAAAACAAATATTTCGCAAAATTGGTAAACAATTTTATTTTTGGGTAATTTCAAATTAAATATTTAAAATTAACCAAATGAAATTAATATTAAATAAACAAAAATAAATCAGTAAAATAACTAATCACTTTGAATTAAAACTATTAAAAATTTTAATTCAATTTAAACAATAAATAAATAAGTAAATGAATAGTTAATTACTTATTAATTTTTCTTTTAATGACTCATTCTTAATCAACTAACATTATAACAATTAACATCGTTTAAATTAATTTCTTAGATACTTAGACAAAATTCATTTAATGGTTTAATTCATTTACTTTCCTTTAAAATATTATTTGCTATTTAAAATTTATTACATTTTTATAACGTTTTAATAATAAAAAAAACTTAGGGTTTTGCTATAAATAAATTAAGGAAAACAACGAAAAAAGTGCTAATAAACCGCATATAATAAGTGTGTTGCTGTGCTAAAAATCTACTAAAGTAATCTTTCCAGCGCCGGCAACACTTTTCAAACTTTCCAAATTACAAACGCACCTGGAATGCTTAATTTTCGCATTCATTACCTGCAACAACACAGCTACCAACACACAGCAAAATATTTATTATTCTGCACCCATAGTGCCATAGCAGAAGCCAAAAGAAAAACCAAACGCTTAGGAATTTCTATTATGTCCATATACCGAAACCCGACACTATGCTATGGTCCTACAAATGAAAGAAAAACCGAAAAAAAAGATTAGAAAAAGTACCCCCAAAGAAACGTAGGTACATTGTAATAATATATCATTTAGCCGGAAAGAAAAAAAGAAAGAAGTAAATGCAAATACGTGCGGAATCATTAATCGTTCCGAAAGTACACATATCAGCTATAGGGCTGCCGAATAAGAGGGAGAGCTAAATCGAATCTTCTGATTTATTAGTATTAGCCAAACCGCCTCCACGACTCGACCTTTGTACACCGGCCGTATTCTACGTGTACGCAAGCACCGCATACATCCGCCACTAAACTTCCGGCCAAGCTAAACGACTCACAAATCCGGAAACACCTCAACCGAAACCATTCATTTCTATACACAACAACACACAAACGTAGAGACAAACAAACGCACATAAAATAACAATTACGAATTACTACTGAATGCAAGTAAGGGATGTTTATTTAATGCTAGTCTAGCAATGCACTTGTCGACACACTGAATGACTTCCCATCACTGGGGGCTACTTAATTTTAATTAATTATGTAGCTGTACAGTTTGTGACGCGACGGATTTCCCTTTACTTTATATATTAAAACTATTGTTTTCGCTTCCGGAAGTGTCTATACCTTTGCAATTAATTTAATATTAATTTTTCAAAAAAAAATAAATCACAAAAAATTTACATTATTAATTAGGAATGTCATTGGTGATTATTAATTTGCACCTGAAACAGTAAAACAGCATTCTTCGCATTTTTCATTCGCTTAACAAATGTTCAGCAAATGTACTGTTACATTAATTGCTCAATTAAAAAGCAATTAGTATTAGATAGTAATAACAATGTTGGAAACATCAGTTTAACTGTTTAATTGATGTCTGTTTTTTTCAATTTATTTCACTTTTTTTTGTCGTGGGGTTCTCTTTTTTTAGGGGCGCAAAATAGCAAGCAATTAAAAATGAACCGCAGCAGAATAAAAAACAATACAATACAATGCGAACGAGCTTTTATCTCTTCTTGTTTTTCCTTTTTCCTTTTTTTTTTTGTTGTTCATTTGTATTGTTTATTTTACTGTAGAGACAATGGTCCGGTGGTATGTGTAAAGTACAGTAATAATGGGTCTCCTCTTTGCGGAAAAGCGGCGAACAAGTTGTCATAAATTGTGCGTGTGTACCACTCAGCCCTTTCATACATATTATAAACTGTCATAGTCAGTCGTCAGCATGGTGAATTATTATTCTGCTGCTTCTGCTCTTCGCTTGCCTACATCTTTTATTTATTGTTATATATCGCATATATATGTATTTAAATATAGATATTTGTTGTGTCCCCTTTATTTTAATATACTATTTATAGTTATCTAAAGCTGTATTTTTAGAACTTTTGTTTTCTTTAATTTTATCATTTTTTTAATTTCAATTTCTTTTTAATTTAATTTAAATTAAAGTAAAGTTGTCAAAATATAAATTAAGGAAAAACAGAAAACAGAAAACAAAAGTAATAAAAGAAAAAAAAACAACTAAAAAGCGAGAAAAGCAAAATGTAGAATAATGCCAAAGCAAAAAATAAAAATTATGTTTTTACGACAATTTCTATCTTTTATAGGACCAAAGGCAATAATAATCGTATAATAAAATAGAGCAGACAGCAGAGCAAAGCAGGGGAAAACGCGCAAGCAGCCGTTTTCTGGAATAACAACTAGAAAGTGGAGAGAAGTGGAGATAGAGAGAAAGATATGAAAAAGCGAAATACATATCTAAAGGGTAAACTACATACTACAGTAAAGGCATTCCCTTCATCGAAGAAAAATATTCCAAATTTCCAACCCTCTTTTGCTGCTGATGCTGCCTGCTTCTACCACTACTACCCTTACTGCTAAAGCATTTCCCATAAATACTGAGCAAATACAAACTCGATTGCTTTTCGCATTTTTTCGCTCTTTATTTTTATATTTTTTATTTCCTATTTATGTGTGTGTGTGTGTGTGTGTGTGTGCGTTAACGACCAAACGATTTGACTTTGAAATTCTACCTTGCTGCTGCTGTTAAAGTTAACGACACTGTACATAATGTATAGAATGTAAGCAAGCACTATATACGATAGAAGAGAGTAATAACTGTTTCGCACACTATGCAAACTGGAAATGTAATTAAAATATTAAAATGAGTTGCTAGTTTTGAATGAAATGTTTGAAATTTATATACAGTTATTGAAAATGGAAAATATTTGCATCACAAATTTAAAACAATAAAAAACATAAAAGAAAAAAAGAAAAGCATTTTATAATACGATTTTAAATAAAAAGTGCAAATTGAATTGATATAAATAAATTTACAATTTATCTATTTAATCCTAAAACGAATTAGAAAATATTTTATTGCTTTTTTACTGTTTTAGTTTAGCAAAAAAAGAAACGAATTGTTTTTGTTTTAATTTTGTTTATATGTTACAAGTGAGTGAAAAAGAGAAAGTGCTTTTTAATCTCTTTATCCATTTCTCCTCCATATCTCTGCTCTTTAATCTTCGAATTCATTAGTGTCAATTTTGTTGTTACTTCGTTTCGTATGTATGTTGTTTACTAGGTGAAACTTATTTACTTTGTTACAATTTTATTTATATTATATAACACCAACTATTTATTTTTTTAGTTGTATTGTTTTCTTTACAATATTTAATAATAAGTAAACATTTTATTGTCATTTTTTTTTTTATAAAAAAAGGAAACTTTCTTTTAAAAATTCTAAAAATCTTTTATTTTATTTATGGCAAATATAAAAAAATAATAATTACTTTAGCAAATCTTTTTTAAGAAAACGAAACTCTATTAAACTTTAGAAAAGTCATCAGCGGATTCAAACGCAATGGAAAACTCAAACAAAGCATTCGCAAAGAAACTTCCCGCTGGACGAATTTCTTTATTAAAAACTTTAAAAAACATTTGCTTATTCGAAATGCTAATTAACTCTCAACTTTATTACTCCTTTTTCAAACATTTCACGAATTTTTATTTTACGCCCTACTGCGAATTAAAAAATCAAATTAAAAATTCTACTATAGCATAAAAAACTTGCTCTAAATTTAGAATTCAAAGCGCTTTGCGTGTGATACACGTATCATCTCTTCAATATCTTCACACATTACACCGCTCCCCGTAACTCTCCATCTATCTAAACTAAGTTTTTTTTTCAGGTGAACCACCTACTAGCAACTTCTAAAAGTAAAGTAGAAAAAACAACAGCCAGAGGGGTGGTAAAAGCGTCGCGCTATGCTATTACAAAACCAACCGGCGTCCGCGTCGGACGTCCAACCACTGCTATCAGCATCGCTATCGACAGTGGCAGTGGTCGCTAATGATAAAGTGTCATCAGCGGTGCGTGTCAGCAGTTGCGGTACATTGCGTCCGGAACACAGCAGCGGTGGTAGCAGCGTCCAGCAACAGCAACAGGACTCCGAAACTAGGACGCATATGCTGGACTATGCACCAGCTCCTGGCTGGACTGTCCACGTTAATAAAGATGGACGGTTATATTACTGCAAGTAAGTCTCCATTCTTTTCCCTTTTTCATTTTCATTTAATTACTTTTTAATCATTAAAAGTTACTTTTGTTAATCAAAAATTAATTATTTTTTAATTACAAAAAACAGTAATTTTTTTTAATAGGGAGAAAAAGAATAATTAAAAGTAAAAATTAATTGTCAAATATAAAGATAAAAGACTGCAATAAGGATTAGAAGATTAGTCCTTGCTGTACCTACAAGGGTCTGACAAGGGACGATTTAATAAGAACCGATAGAGGCAGTCTTAATAACCCTTAACATTTCCCATTTCCCAAAAGGGGTAACCCTTTTGTTGCGGTACTTCCTATACTATACTTTTATATTATACCGCCAGCTATTTTCCTATCACATTTTTTTCTCTTTTTTTAGTTTATACGTGCGTATTTTTTGCAATTTTTCCGGTGGCTTTTTAAGGCGTTAGACGCAGAGAGAAAAAAAGCGAGGGACGAAATATAAAGGATGAATACGTAATTTATGTGCTTTTACGCTTCGCTTATATTCCTAACGCATAAAGGGAATGTTTGCTTCGATAAGCATTCCGACGGATTATTTTTCTTAATATATTCCCTAATATCTCTATAATATTTCGCCCTTGCGCCCGGCGCTTTCACATTTATAAATATATATATTTTCACAGATTATCCCTTATACTTCTATATTTAATTGCTTTTTGTTTATGTTCAGCTGTTCAGCTTACTTATTTTTTGCTTAGTCTACTTTTTTACACATTATACTGAATATTATTCTGCAGAAGAAAAATAAAGAAAGAAAAATATAAATTCAGTGGAAAAGCTCCCCGAAGAATTACATTTTACTAGGGTAACATTCTACGAAACATAACTGCGCCAGATTTACAAATTTATACTTTGTGTTTATACGGTATATTATAAGGGAAAATTCGTGGAAATCCTTTAAAGACCCGCAAAGTGGAAAATAGAGGAGAATAGGTGCAGGCAGTTATTTTATATAAATCTGTTGCGCGGATATTTCTATTGGGTGTTTGAGGAGGAGAAGGACGATATGGATGGTGGCTAGATGGATGGAAGATAGGTGTGCAGAGCACGAAAATAGATATTTCGATCCGGCAGACAATTCTCCGCAAACTCCATTAGTCAAAGCTTTGAGTGGCGTTTACTATCCTGCTTTTTCCCTACATATATTCTATATACCTATAGTACCTAAACGTATGTATAGAGCAATAGCACCCACGTCTTCTTCACACGTACGACGTACGATATAATATAACTAACTACAAATCGATTCCATTTACGCCACATTTATACTCTTTTAAATAGTTACAGAAGGATAAAATTCCTTTTTTGATAAAAAAAAGTAATTAAAAAATTTATTATATTTTATATTAAAAAGCTAATTACAGTATCAATAGAAAAAATAATTAGTTTTATAGCAATAAAGAGTGTAAATGTTCATTGTAAAGCAGAGAAATGCGGAGGATGGTATGGACCGCAAACCTCTTTCTGTGGATATATAAATCCTATTATCCTGTGGGGAATGTCGGAATCGTTGGACGTATAGAGCGGGTTCAAGGGTGGCAGAGACACTACGAGAGAGAGTACACTAAGCGCCCAAAATCTCCCCCGGGAAATATATTTAATTTAACGAAGAATTGCGAAATTATTCTATTCTGATTTTCGAGGGGATTTACAATATTTGCCGCAAGAAGCAAGTGATTTTCGACGCACAAAAAACCTATTAATTTCTTTCTCCTTTCTTTAAATTCAAATAAACAATTTACTAATTTTATTAAAAAATAAATTGCTCTTCCTGTTGGATCAGACTAACTTTAATGTAATTTATTTCTATACATTTCCTTGAAAAATGAAAATCTAATAAATTCTCTCTGATTCCTAACGCAAATCCCTCACTTTTATTTTATAAAGCTACCACTGCTGCTGGTTTTCTGCATAAATTTTTCCCATTGTACAGAGCGCGTAACATTAAATTGAACTCTCTGCGTTTGTCTGCTTATTACATTTGATTTATTTTTTAGACAGAAAATCGAAAAGTTAAACTGCTAAAAGCATACGAACCCTTTCTTAGCTGTCTGTCTGTATATAGCTACCAGATTTGTCTCTTTCTATCTTATGCGTTGCGTTTCGCTGCGGAAATTGTTTCCAATTTAAAGTTTCCCTGTTCTGACCTGCTGGAATTATATACCCCAACTTAGTTGCTAACTAAACAATCTTCCTGTCTGATAAAATACAGCCATTTAGTCCCTACTCCTATACTTCTTACATTTAAACGTCCTACTTTCTTCCCTCACTTGTTAAAGGAAATGTTAAATTAATCTATTAAAACGACAGAAATATTTCAAACTATTTTTTTTTCGAGTAAATAAATAGTTAATTAAAATGAGAATGACAAAAGAAATTCTTAAATTATAAGGAAAAATCGTAAAAGAATTCGTCTAATAGGGCGTGTTTTGTTTATTTAGTGGTGGTAGATAGTGAAGCAGGAAAACGGAAGAAAAATGCCTCGCCTTGGCATCGCAGCACAGCTAGGAAGCTTCGTAATCCTTTCTCATTTTTCGTCTTGTAAAGTTGTAAATTATAAATGAGAGCTTTTCTACACTGTACTCTATATTCTATACTCTTACAAAAGACACTATACATACAAAACACTTATTCTTGTTGTGCTGATATATTGATGTACTTATTGAGTCTTTTCGGGTTTACCGAATGGAAAATTGAAGTGAAAATTTGATTTCGAAAAGGGTCAAACACCATGCAACACAAATACAATACAAACATGATTCCATTTTCTCTCATTACTACTGCTTGTCCTTCCGCCTACGCTAACCATTACTTGCTTGTTGCATGCAAATTCAATTAAAGGTTTCTCGACATCAACTAGTAGAACTACTACGAGAGAAACTAAGTTAAATACTAATTAATGCAGTGCAAAGTTATTTAAATTGCACTTAGATTCCTTTTTTTAGAGACTACTTTTATCTCATAGGCGGTTTAAAAAAAAAAAGAATTAATTTTTTAAGAGCCTGCGGTGAATTCGGTGAAATTAATAAAAGTGAAGAAGAATCGTTTCATGGGAAAAAGCCACCCCTTGTTTAATGCGCACTGACTAATTGTACCACATAAATTTTACGTCGTAACAAAAAACCTTTCTTTTTCTTGTAATGTAATTTTTTATTCACTTTGACTTTAAAAGATAAGTAATTTGCATCTTTTTTTTTCTTTATTTAAATTTTTTTTATCTAATGAAAACGGTGTTTTAGATTTAATATACCTTTAGCAAAAGGGTTAAAATAATAAAAAAATAATTGGAAAAAAATGCTAACTTTTTTAGCGAGACATAAAAAGATATTGGCAAAAAAGCGCAAAACTCTATAGCAGGAAAAAAAGGAGTAAATTATGACAATAAAAAAAGCAAAGAGCCTAAAAAGCGAATGGATAAACATAATAAAAAACAATAAAAACGTCCTAAAAGCCACACAAAAAGTTATAAACTAACAAACGAAAAATGATATCAAACAAACAATGAATTTAAAACTCTTTTTTTTTTTTAAAAAAAAGAAAAGAGAAACAAATTGGACAATTTTTACAAAGTAGAAAAAATTCCTTAAAAAAGACATTGATCGCGTATGAAAAAAAAAAGTGACTTTATTCTCATCTCACGTAAATCTTCTCTCAATAAAGTTCTACGAGGAAACGAGTCTCTTAAAGTCTCTGTATGCCTCCCTGGCATAGAGACGCACGCACACACTGGAAAAAGTATATAAAACGGTCGATCTGTTTAAATTTAAGGACTAAGGAGTTACACACAGACAGACACACAGAGAAAGAGGCATACAGTAGTTACTACACAGCCACATGCATAGAGCAAAAGGCGAGTTATGTTGTCAGGGCATTCCCCGGGAGCTTCACAAATACTTCACTAAAACTTCTCCTACCCCGAATAAAGTGCCCTTTGCACTCATTCTCCATAACTAAGTGTGTATAATTTATGTCTTTTTATGCCTCGTGTAATGTGCTAAAAATGTTTGTTATTCAGTTCGAAAACTTAATTATACAAGTCGCAATCTACTTTAAAGTTACTTTTTACTTCATTTTAATTAAACTATAAAATTAGAAAACGTTAAATAATAAAAAGCAATAATTGAACAGTGAACAGGAAGCTAATTTATTTCGGTTTGTGGAAATAAACGCAGTGGAAAAGTAATTTCCTCAATATCTTTTTATAGTAATTTTTTTCATCATCAAATTTTATAACAAACAATTAAAAATGAAAAGCAAAGATAAATTTTACACACTATTCAAAATTTATATCGTTAGGAAAACTGATGACATTTATCTAAAAGGAAGGTCCCTAAAAGTACACCCTTTAGCGGAATTAGCTGCAACAACAATGCGGGGGCGGCAGCAAGAGAGAGACAGAGTTTCCCGCAGCTAGTAGAGAGCCAGTGTAGATAACTACTAGCCCCTAAATAACCCGAATTTAACCAGCAGCAAACAAACGCTATAGCGCATATTACCACCGCACAAATATACTATAAATGGGTTGAGTTGGTGGATACACCCTAGTAATAGAAACTGTTAACTGGCGTCGGATAAATTCGACAAAACCAACAGTTTAGAATTAATATCCCAATGGATCTCTCTTCCCTACAATAATAACTGACAAAGTTATTACAATGTCACAGCATATTGCTGATTTATTGCTTTTGTTTAAATTTAAATATTAAATCGAATCAATAATTTTTTAAATATGAAATTGGAATCAATGATAGAAGAAAAAAAGAAGTGGCAATTATTTGCAAAAAAAAAATCACTTTAAGCAATTTGTCATTTGGAAAAAAAAGCACAAAACAAAACCGAGGAAAAACAAAAACTAATAACTCAAAGCAAACATTTCTCACGAGAGGGAAAAAGACGTTTTTACGACACACGGCCCGTCACTAGAGAACCATTAGAATTTTTCCATAGCTGCGGTTTTCCCCGAACCTATAGCCCGGCGCCTTCGCCACCACCTCCGACGCTTATTTTTCTACAATTCCTAACACTTGCACACACGCATGCAGTTTTCACGTACAAGCATAGATATAGAAAAAGAGTGATACGCACAGCTAAAGGTAAAGAAGATTCAACATACATTGAATTTGTGCCACATGACAAATCGACGAAAGCGAACCCTTTGAATTATTATCCCCCAACGGGAGAAAAGCAGCACAAGCATCACATATTTGCGGGAAAACTCTGCTAGAGACATTTCCCTCTTTTGCATTATTAATTCGATATGCGATATTTGCAAATACCTCATCGCTAGTACAGTCGGTAAACACAGCTAGAGCTTATGAGTTGCAAAACTGATTAGTCAACAGAATTATAAATTCCCAATTAAAATTTGCATTTAATATCATCTCACTCTTTGAGTTTTTTTTCTGTCTTTTGTTTCTAATAAAAATAAAATATGGAAATCTATTGGAATTTTTCAATACCTAAATTAATTATTTAATTATCATTTGTGAGACTTCTCTCAGCCATTAAGTAGTTAGTACTATATCGTTCGAATAAATCATTTAAAAATTGCTTTGGCGAGTGTACTTTTCGTGCACTTTAATCGAATATTCTCTGCTGAACATTTTTAGAAGCATAACATTTACTATCATGTACAGAAGAAGATAAGAATTGCTTTCCCTACAGGGTGCTCCTTACAAAGCGTAAATTTTACATTTACTTTTTATGGGTTTTCATTTAATATTTTAATATAAAATTTTTTTAATCTTTTATTAAATGAAAAAAATATTAAATTAAAAAAGAAAAATGAATTCAATAACTAACAGAATAATTTTGTTTTTATTTAATTAAAAATTAAAAATAGTTTGATATGTGAAATTACTTTTGTAATTAATTAAAGGAACTGAAAAAGATATAATTAAAAATAAATAAACAAAAAGGGAATTTGTGCTTTCAATCAAATACCCTGTAAGAATAAACCACCAATAAAAGATTTCATCCAATCAATACATCGGAGTATCGGGAATCACATTACGGATGTAATATTACATTTATCGTAAATGTTAATCTTCCATTATTTCCGTTTCTATAGCAAAGCTTTTTAATACCATTTGCTGCAACCTTTTAAATAATCATAGTTTTTTTAATGCTTTAATCAATCTCAAATCGTTATTCATTTGTACTAGTTTTTTTGTTATTCAATAAAAAAAAATATTATCTTAGTAATTTAAATTATTTAAATATGAATATAAAATTATATTTATTTTTAATTAAATATATTCTTAAAAAAATGATAATTTGTAATTATTAAAAAAGAAAGAAAAGAAAAACTAAAAAAAAAGAGCATTTGATTAATGAGAAGTAAAGTAGTAAGAAATTAATCAATCAATAACAAGATGCAAGCCATCTGCGCGCCGCACTAAATTTTATTTGCATCATCTTCACGCCCTTTTTTCCGTCAAGCGCCATCACGAAAGCCGCCTCCACACCTAACTCTATAGCGAAAGATTAAAGCCGAGAAGCTGCGGTAGGATTAAATTAAAAGCACGAGGGACTATTTATAATATGCGCCGCTATAAAAGAATTGTCTGTACTCTGTAAGGATAAAAACCACTTCCGCCGCCTCCGCCAAAGAAAGAAAAAACGCCGCTTACATTTGTAAAAAAGCTAAAAGCAATTTCGCTAAAGTCTAAACTATACACGCGATTTAAATGCAGTTTTGTTGCATTTCTACAGCAACTTCACTGCATTTTATATTTACTTTACTGCTATCCGACAAAAAGCAATTTAGAGATGTTGTTACATTAATCCATAATCCTTATCTTTTTTCTTTGCGCGATTGACAGAGTCAGGGGCCTTTGGAGGCGGCTGGATAATTAGGGGGCAAACAAAAACTTTAGGATTTACGACGAGCGAACGGTTTTGCTACACCGGAAGTAAGGACGTGCTAAAAAAGTATACAGAATTAAATAATAGGAGACCTTTTTTCCGAAACCTTTTTCCTTTTACTTTCCCCTAAAGAAATTACACTGGGCAAACAAAAACCCTAAAATATACGATCTGAAGATATATTAAAAAGGGCCTTGCAGGACCTTTCATAGAAAAAGAAAATCACAAAAATAATTAAGTTATTTTCCACATTGTTTTTTTAGGGGAAAATAAAAAGAAAAAGTTTTGGAAAATGTTCCAAGAAAATAAATAAAATTTTAAAAAGCGTCTTTTAGTACGAAAGCAGAAGAAATAGAACTCTAAAGAGAGAAAAGCTGGTGTCAATGGACAAAATGGCAAAAGTTCAAAAGTCACCATTCCGCAAACTTAAACGACTTATTTGTTCTGGAAGTAGATGGTATAGTAATACCTATAGTACGTAGTACACTTACAAATAAAGACTGAACACTGATGACTTTTCAGTAGACAGTAGGTAAGAGAGCCGCCCCCAGTTTCAAACTTGTTTTCCCATTAATTTATAAATACAGCTAAAGAGTGCGGACGGAGAGTGAAGAGAAAAAAGACGCGAGCTTTTAGGGTAATGACATTTTTGCCTGTGAGTGGTGGGTGCTCTGTAGCAAAAAGGAGAATTAACGAGCCATGAAATCTGCTGCAATAAGCTCTCTATGTGCCTAACTATTTATCTCTATATGCTATTTGCCTTTATGTATGCGACTGATGCGAGGCGACCGAGTATTAATTAAACGTTTCTCTTTGCTTGCCTCCCTGCAGTCATGTGACCAAAACGGCCGGATGGCTGCCCCCAGCTGAAGCATGGCGCTCCGCGGACGACTCTTTGCCCTACGGCTGGGAAAGAGCCCTCGACGATTCAGGACGATCATATTTTATCAAGTATGTATTCTATTTTCAATATTTTTCATTAATTTTGAATAATATTAATTGTCTGCAATTGTGTTGTTACTAATACTAATATTTCTATAAATTTTTAATTTCATTGAATATTTCAAAATTATTAGCATTGCTTTTTTGCATTTTAAATTCGTATCAATAAATAAAATTATTTACTTCATTTGCCTACTAGTAAATATTTCATATTATTTTTTAACTATAATTTTATATAGTTAAATAATATTTGTAATTAATCCTGCATATAATTAATTTTATTTTTTTCATTATTTGAAATGTATTTTTAATTTAATTACCTATTACCAATAATATTTTTAGTTACCTTAGGGCGCATATCATTAAAAAATCAAAAATAATAGCTGACCTTTTAATAAAAAGTTCTTTTCATGTGAAGTTCTGCGTCGCTTCCTCCGTTTCCTCAAGGCGTCGCGGCGTCCTAGTATCCCGAGTCATCCGAGTTGTTCTCCAAATCCATTATGGCACTAGTTATTCGCGTTTTTAATTACTTTTACTAATTACCCGTGATGCACGGTGGCATATTCGGCACTTTTTATTCAAATAATTAAAATTCGGACGAAATCGATTACGAGTTATTTTGAATTTACATTATTTACATCTAAGACTGCCCTAATTTTTACACTGAATTTGCAAAACTAAGTCAAAGTATGTACTGGATATCCGCAAAATACAATACAATAATAATAAAGAAGGCAACACACATATAAAAATATTTTATTTAATTATATTTTTTAATATTTTTATATTTTATTAAAAAAAATGGATGGAAACCAGGAACTTCTCTGCGTAGGACTGAAGCCTGTAACAATTAAGCAGAACACACAACACAAGAAATGCGCGGATATCCAGTAAGAGAAAAAGCAAACAAAGCGTCGCGACGCGCAAAACAGCAAGTGGCGTCTACGTTAGAGACCGCTCCTACCACTGCTATTTTGTTTTCTTGAGCTGAAAACCAATCTAAACAATTAATAAAGATCATGATCTTCACTAATTAAAAATTTAACCAAAAAAAAAATCAAACCAATAATTAACCGCAGCAAACTATCAATGGTGAAAATCCCAAGGAAACCGCCCTATAAAAAAAGGAAATAGTTACAAGTGAAAAAAGCACTGTTAAATATTAATTATCACATTATTTTTAAATTTAAATAATTAAAGCAATGGTACTTATAATATGCCTTCTTATAAGGGCAACTGTTTACAATAAACAAGTATACCTGCGCGCAACAATGAGCGCTGCCATGGTGATTTACCCATGGCCAACCGATCACAACACTAAACAGGCACTACTACNTGTTTACAATAAACAAGCATACCTGCGCGCAACAATGAGCGCTGCCATGGTGATTTACCCAGGCCCCATGGTGATTTACCGATCACAACACTAAACAGGCATTACTACTACTAACGCATCATCCATACAATTAGATGCAAACAATTAGTTTTTTTAAACTAATTACTTAACGGAATGATAATTTGCAACATTCACACAAACAATCACACTTTGGACCATTAATTAAATGCACTTACCCCGTGAAAAAGCACTGGATCGAGTGGACGCAGAGGGATTTATGTTCTGAAATTCGTAAAAATGCAATTAGCAATAAAATCCCTATAAAATATGAAACGGCGGCAATTAGAAATGATAATGTAGCATACCTGATAATTTTCCTTGATGTAATTAGCATAATGAGCACAGAGCGATGAAACGGCGATGCGCACCACAACGAAGCACATGTTGTACTGCCTGTTTCCCGACTGGCGCTGTGCAAAGGTTTAAACTCCATTAGCAAGCAGCGTGACGTCGTCACTGCTTCGTGACGACCTGCTCACGCAGTCAGCAGCGGCCAGCGCTTGCTTTAATTCATAACATGCAACAAAATTTAAAATACATTAATCCATTAGAATATTTTTATTGAAAATATTATTTTTTATTAATATTTACCTTTATGTAGTCTGTGTATGAAGTTGCAGTTTCAGGGATGGAACTCTTTGGAACTTATTAATTTCATTGATTAGGTAGGGTACTCATGTAGTCTCGAGTAATATTGTCAAGCGAAGTCCTATGTATTAAATTGTCTTTAAATTGAAGCCAATTAAATGTTAATTAATATTCTATGTAAACAGGAGTTTACATCAGGGGCAAATAAATTTAAACAGTTGTCTGAAACATTCAAAAAGGGAAAGAATTTATCTCACGATTTACTTCTTCTCAGTGATTTGCTCCATAGCTCCTGCAAATTTGGAAAATTCACAAGATAACCTATAAATTAGAAACAAAATTATAAAGAGCAATAAGTATTTAGAATTGCAAATACAGTGCAATTACAATTACCAAATAATCATATTAAATAAAAAAACAAGGGCTCCCTTCGAGTCTTGGATTTGATTGAAATTTTCTTCCTGTAAAAAAAATAAGACAGAAAAACAGCAAGACATAGAAACAGGTTTATAACAAATAAATAAATACGACTAGTTTTTTTATACTTTATTTAATAATAAATTTACGCAGCAACATTAAGCTGACAAAATACAAGCGCCACCCACAGCTTTAATCTTATCCTCAGCTGATTTGGAGAAAAACTTCGCTTTCACAATCACGGGCTGTTTCGGTAGACGTCCTTTGCCCAACAGCTTGTAGTATCCCTAAAAAAATGCATTGTTATTCATCTTTAATCGATTGAATTTAAAAATACAGAAATAAGCCTAAATCAGCATTACAGACAATCATCACTTAATGAACAGTCCGCCCGTCTACACTATCATCATTTAAATTATATATTTAAACAAAAAAAGACTTGAAAAAAAAATAAAGATAACTTACAGCTTTTACAATGTCAATAACTGGTGCTTTACCATCACTTCGCTCCTTATGGTCACTTCGAACCTTATCACCCACTAGGGTCCACAATTTGTCTACATTGATGGCAGGACACCACTTCGTGTTGCGACGAAGATGATAATTCCTCATGCCCAATTTGCCAAAGTAGCCAGGATGGTACTTGTCGAAATTTATTCGATGATGATGCATACCACCAGCATTACCACGACCACCGGGATGTTTACGATGCTTACCTACAAACAATCAGATATTAATACAAAGTGCAACGGAGAACCCATTTAAGAAGAAACACTGCATGTTCTCTCTTATTCTTGCTTTGCTGTTTCAATCAGTATGGAACTATCTGCATGAACTATAAGTCCGCCCGTTCAAAAATCATCATCTCATTTACTTTAAATTAATGATTGTTATTAAGTGAATTAATAACATACCAATGCGTCCATGACCATGGCTTACGTGTCCTCTCAATTTCCTTGTTTTCTTCTTGTGGGTCGACTGGAAAACGAAACGAAGTTTTTTGAGGTTAGAAAAACAGCATTAGCCAGAATTTCCTTTTTATGGGAAATCCAATAAAGGAAGTTTGGTGTCACTGGATAGAGGCAACACCGATTACTCGTTTTCTAATAGTTTTCAAGTAATTGTGATTAAGATGTTCGAAATAATTAAAGATTTTCGTTTTGTAAACACCTTACCATTTTCGTTGCTTGTCGCAGAAAGAAACATGTACCGCGCAAGCGCACAAAGGTCGATTTTTGACTTTTGACATCAGCAGGGGCACCACTAGGGATTCCTAGAAACAAACTATAAGTTACTAGTTTTAAAAAGAGGCGCTTAATTCAAATAATTTGCAGTTAAAGCTTTCTTTCTTTCTTGTTTTTTTTTTTTGTAACAAAAAAACTTTCATTAATTAGGGAAAACCAACAATAAACATTACCACCAAAAGCATTTGCATTATTATAACTATTATAAAATATTGCTTTGCTAACATTAATTACATTTTCAATAATCTGATAAGATTTAATAAGTAATTAAGAAACAAAACAATAGAAAAACAGAAAAGAAAACTTTGCAAATGCAGCAGGCACCATATATGTATTGTAATTCTTACAAATTATTAACTAATTAATAGATATTTGTTTTATGTTATTGCCATTACAATGACACTATACATTATGCCATTGATTTTCTCCACATTTCTCGAACAGCCCAAATAAATCAATCCTGGCTCAACAATGTAACAGTAATGAAAGAAATAAGGGGATGATTTAAACAGAAAGCAAATACCATTCATTACCATTTGATATGTCCATCCTCTAAAACCGATAAAGAATTAAAAAAAGAAAAAGAAACATTATTTAGAGGGTCGAGGCGGTGGAGGCGGAACATTCCGTTGTGGCACCGGCGGCGGCACACTGGGTCTACCAGTCAGTAGTTTCTTGGTTGGAGGCGGAGCAGGAGGAAGAACATTGGGCGGCAAAGCCGGCGGCGGATAATCCGGTGGACCACCAACGGGTGTAACAGTGCCAGGAGTAGGCACATTAGGCACATCCAATTCTTCTGTCAACTTTTCTTCTGCATTTCTTTGCAATTCCTCTTCTTTTAATTCCGCTAATGGTAATTCTTTTGATGACTCCACGGCTGCAGTTGTAGTTGAAGTTGAAGGACCACCAGCTGTAGCAGGAGGAGCAGTGGTAATTTCAATTGCCAAATTTGGAGGCGGTTTGGGCAGTTGAAATTTGGGATCGGAGCCAGCTGCCACGTAGGAGAAGACGCAGAGAACGGCATAGCAAATTTGATCGGCCTATGGATGGATCAGACATCAGAATTTACTTTCATTTTACTTATTTTCTTTTTCTTTTTCTTTTTCTTTTTCTTTCAGATATACTGAACAATTTCAAACTTCATTTTTCTTTAATTACAAAGAAGAAGTAGAAGTGACTGCATCAACAGCTAAAAAACGTCGAGCCATGCAAACAGAAATTACACGGTGGAAACTAAATATTGCCTGTGCATTCTACAAACAAATCAAAAACAGAAAAAGTTAAAATAAACTAAAATATAAACAATAAACAACAAATAAATTAAAATAATAATTTGACCAATGCAAAACATTAAATAACTGCACGTACCATTGTCGACTTGTATTTTCTTTGAACGGTTTGCCGAGTTTTCGGATCTTTAAACAAATGAAATACACATTTAAAATCAATAATTAATTTATATCCAATACTGAAGTCATCAAGTTATTAATTACTATTGTAATGTAATAACAAAACTTAGTGGTGAAAAGGGAAAACTTACTGAATTCTTCCAAGACGAAAATGCCTCCTTTTTGTGTGAAACACTTTCTGATATGATCGATTCGTACGAAGAACTGAAAAACCAGTAATTCAAACATTAATTTAATGCAATTTACTATTGGTTTAAACACAAATAACAAAACAGTGCTAAATCTACTCTTTACTTTTCTATTCATCGATTATAGATAAACAAACAAAACAAACAAAAAATAAAACATGCTAAGTAATTTTTTTTCTTCATGCAGAAACATGAAAGCAGCATAAGCAATATAAATTTATTATTGTTGCTAAAGAGAAAACGAAGAAGAAGAAGACCAAAGATTGTTGAGGCAACTTCAGAGATGGTATATTCATAAGGAATATTTATTTTTCTATATAAAACAAATAAATAATTAATATGTTATGTATATTATATTAAAAAAAAAAGCTTAATAATTGCGAAAATGTATATCGATTACATATAAATAAATATGTTAATGGAATTAATGTTTTAATGGTGTTTGTCGGTGTGTTTGTGTGTATATTGCTGTGTATTTCTTGTTTTGTTATGTGCCCTGTGCTCCTTGTGTATTTATCTAATTGAATTTGAATTTTTTCTATGTTTTGGTATTTATAAGCTCTTAATTAGTAATTGATTAATACAAATAATAAGCATGCCAAGTGTATCCCTTTAAAGTGTGCTAGAAAGCAACTACCAACTACCAATAATTTATTCTAATTAATAATTAATTTAAAAAATAGTAAATCTTTTTTTCTCATTTACTAATTATTGATTTTTGTTTTCTTTTAGTCTGCCTACATACTATAATAAAAAATAATAATTTCCAATTAAAGCACTAAAATCACCAACTAACACTAATGAAACCAACAAGGAAAAACAGTTTTTCCTCTAAGGAAAAATTATATAAACACAAAAATATATAGGTTTTTTCGCTCTAGAAAGGAGAAAGTGTACTAAAAAGCCACTAAGTTAATATTATTAATAATGATGATGATGATAAGATTAATGTTTATTTAATAATAATAATAATAATAATAATAATAATAATATAGGGGGTACTCTAAATTAAAATTTAATAATACCTCAAAATCCTGCCAAGCAGCAGAGAGCCAGCGACGAGATCAATCGAAAGATATCAAATTAATTATTATTAATTAAAACACAACAATATTTAATTAAATTTAACGCATTGAAACGATTAATTAAAATGTAATCAATAATTTTAGAAACGAATTTTTGAATTAAGACTTTCTTTTGCTTTGTTTCGTTATTTTTTTTTATTTTCTTTTTTTTTTAATAATACGAATTAATGCAAAATAGGAACATTCGGAATATTCAAAAAATACCGGGGACAAGGACCATCTCAAAAGTTCCCAAAAAAGCTATTAAATGCAACACATTCAATTACTTTCTCTTTCACTCTCTCTCTCTCTCTTTCTTCCAACCCCCCTTACCGTAAAGTACTCTATTTTTAATTGCCTAGATAATTAAGGAAAGTTAAAGTTTTTGGAAAAAGCTCACAGCATTCATCCAATTAACTATTTCTTTTTAAGGTATAATTAATAAAATAAAATAAAACAAAAGCAAGAATAGAACAGACAAAGATAAAAGAAAGCTCATTACTTAAACATACAAATATAGATTATATTTATAAAAAAAGAATGAAGAAGTTAGAGAGGAGATAAATGTAAAAGACCACTCAATTAATATAATGCTAATTAATCAAATGCAAAAAATAAAAAATCTTAATTAATTAAAACATTTAATAAATTCATTTAAAGAAAAATCTTACCGGAAATAATATGCACAAGCATTCACACATTAAAAAAAAAATATTCTTTTAGAGAAAAAAGAGGTCTGTCTGTGTGTTTATGGGTGATAAGCGATTTGAAACAAAAGAAAGGGTTTTCTTTTCATTTATCAGTTTTCCAAACACTTCAGAAACTTTCTACATGCCAACTAATATTTTTTTCTTTCATTACTTTTAATTTAAGAGTTAAACAATAGGATAGATAAACACCAAAAACATTTTAAATTGAAGTATTAAATTAATTAAACATCAAGAAAAATATTATTCTTTATTATTAAGAGTCCTAGGCACTTAGTGGAACACCCCTTATAAATAAATAAATATTTATTTATTTATTTTACGAATGGCAGAGAAAGAGCGGCAAAAAGAGAAATAGAAAAAGACAGAGAGAAAGAGAGAGAGAGAGAGAGAAAAAGAGCAGCAAGTAATAAGATAAGTATAAATATAAGAAAGTTTGAGTGGTCCTTGCAGTACAAATGCACATAATATCACAGCGCACCCAACAACACGGACAATCATATTGTTAATTATTATTAAATAATTAATATTATTGTAATATTATATAAGATCCTTTGTTTCAATAATTAAAAAAAGAAACAATTACTATTGCTGTTATTAGACGCATTTAAAATATTTGCAAAGTCATTTAGCCATATTTGCATATTGACTTTTCCATTTTCTTTTTCTTTTTCAAAAATAAATATATAATAATGGATAAAAACCGTATAATAAAATAGACAAAAATAAAACATACCTTTGAAGTAGCGAAGAGCAAACCGACACCTTCCAAGCAAACCTGTAGCAATCCACCCTCACCACTGGTCATATCCTGAACCGGAAATTCTCCTCCCAATTCCGGAGCACTTCCGCTTATACCGCCCCGTTCCATTGCTTCCTTTATGCAGTAATACAATTGTTTGCACTGAAATTTACAGTTATTAATATTATTAATAAAAGAAAATATGAAAGGAATAAGGGAATACTTCCATAATACATACTTTTTTCGTATAATATTTATGTAGTTGAGTCTGTTGACCATTGCGTCGCCACAAACAAAGAACTTTATTCTTCGGACTGTACGTCATATTTACCAGTCTTTCAAACCACCACCGTTCCACTATGATGCCATTCACTGATCTCAGTACCAGACCGTCGTCTCGCACTTCCAGAAACCTCAATTCACCGCCCCCATCTATTCCCTGATGGACAGTGAAACTTTGTCTGTGTAAAAGTCTCGATCCAAGCGGTTTCAAATCGATGTCATTACCATGCTACGACGAAAGGACACAACAATAATATTAAAATAGTTTTCATAAAGAGAAAAATAAAAAAAAAGATAAAGAAAGAAGGATAATAGATAGATAGATAGATACTAACCAAATTATTAACTTGGTCCAGAAGTAAATTCACTTCTTGACTATAGACTAAACCAATGTGGCTCTTGCCTAACAATCTTCGAATCTTACGTTTCATCTCCTCTTTGTTCACTTTGAGCATCACAAGCATAGCGACCAAATTGTACAGCATGGTACTTAATAAACGATCCTCGTCGTGTTCCAATCGCTTGCGTTCCGTATCGCTTAGGGATTTATAGCGTTCCATCATTTCGCGCGGTCCTTGGTCCATGCCAATCATGTCGCGTTCCTGGGATACCGCATCCAAAAATGCATCCTCCCAAAACTGCATCTGGTCCCATACTGTGGATCGCTCTTTACCAATCAGTCCTTCGAATAGATAGGTGCGAGCCGAATCCGGTGACGGTGTCGTTGCTGTATTGACCATATGTCCTCCATGGTACCGGAACCCAGTAGTCAAAGATGACTTACTGGACCATACGCTGGATGTACGTGGCTTGGGCGTTTTCGGAAACTACAAAACAATTAATTAATTAAACAAACGCATTGCAATAATAATAATATAACAATATACTATTCGTTAAAGTTAAAGACTAAAAAGAGGGAATAAAAAACAAACAAAAAAAATAAAAATGAAAAACGATGAAAGAGCATGCAATTATACCGTTTCGACTTCGGTATCAGAGACAGTGGAGCGAAACGATGCTTGCGGACCGCCCCTGTTAAGGCTGTACGCGGGGCCGGTAGTGATGGAACCACCTGATGGCGACAGAGTGCCCATAGAGCCATGCACAGTACCCTCGATCTGTGTGCACACAACACTTAACATTCATTCCAATTCCATCGATACCACTGAGAAAGACCCTAACTAACTAAAATCGACGATCAAATACTTACATCAGATTCGATACTGGTCAGTTTGCTGAGCAGCATGTTCTTCTTTTGATTAAGCATATCTTTAAACATTTCGGCGGTAGATTGGGAAGAATGGTCGCTTCCATCCGGTTCATCTGGTAATCTCAATTCAGGTGCATCTGCATTTTCATAGAAACCAAAAAGCAAAAAATCACAGTAACTAATAACAAATTGTTGGGTTTAGTAAATGATAAATTACCAGAATGAGAAGACGATTTTCTCGAATCCCAATCCAATTGCATTGAGGAACGTGGACTTTGCGGCGATCTTGGAGTTGAACTTTGCGTTATATCCAAACTTGAACCGCCTCCATCTCTAACATCCTTGGACCAGTAGTGCGTATGGGCAATTTCCAATAGTTGAAACACTGAAGCCATTCCACCAAGACCATAGTTACTATAGGTGACTTCCAAGCCATGGGTCAAAGCTAACAATACTTTAAGCATTCCTTTCCAAACAGCTTTGGGGACACACTGAAAAAATACGAAATTAGCAAAACAAAACTAAATCAATAAACGAATTATTGAAATTATGAAAGATACCAACCACATCATCGATATGATCATCGGGGGAGATTTTTCTATCTAGCGTTTTGTTTAATTTGCTAACAACAAAACTTCTATACGATTCATCTTCCATCAACTTCTTGAGGCGATTCAATTTCAGCCAGCCGACTCCCTCGCCTTCGAGCACTTGATTTAACACCTGCAAAACCAACAACTCTTGCTTAGCAAACCCGGAAAAGCGGAAAAGTAAAAAAGTTAGATAGTAAAAACGCACATCTTTGAGGAAAGCTTGATTTTCAGCATCTGTAGTAGTCCTGTCGATACTCTGCTTGCGTTGCAATTCATCGGCTCTTCGTGGCGTATGTTTTACCAATGGACTCTTCTCCACTAATCCTTTAGGTCCTCGAGGGAACGGTCCAAAGACACCTAATGCACTTTTGGTCTCCTTGCCCACCACAGTGGTAGCAGCCGCACCTTTGGCTTGTATTTGCAATTGCGGTTGCATTTGCTTCTTGTTCCCGAAGAGATCGGAGAACATGCTGGAAGTGGAAGCAGCTATGCCGTTGATGTCGGAGCTGATGTTGGAGAAAAAATCGCGACCGGTACCAGTGCCTAAAATTCCCGAGCTACTTTGCACAAGGGCACCTCTTCCTGTTGCTCCCTGTGGATGTGGATGTGGATGCGGCTGCTGGTGGTGGTGATGGGGATCATCAAATCGGTTACTGCCAAACGAATCGGTCCTCAATAATCCTTTCTTACTAACAACCTCCTTGGCGCTCTTCGTCAAATCACCAATGGTACTCTTGCCAACATACGTTAAATCCTCAATGGTATTTTTGCTGACACCCGCAGCAGTTTTGCTGGCTTCCAGTGCAGTCTTACTGGCCTCTTGCACACTTTTCGACGCTTCCTCCACCGCCTTTTTGGTTTCCTTGGTGAATTTATCCAGCGGCGCAAAGATATGACTTTCTTCAGCTTCCGAAATTTTACCTTTTGCTTGTAATTTCAATTTATCCATTTGCGCTAAAAGACCATCTTGACTGCTTTGTCTAGTAGTTTCCCGCACAAGTTCCTTCGCCTGCGAAGTAATCTGTTCAAAGAGAGACCCCTGCGAACTCTGTCTGGTAACAGTTGAGGAACCGGCCGATAAAGGAACAGGACTACTTTGGCCAGAACTGCCAAAACTGGATGTCCGAGCCAAAACGTTACCAACGCTTGGTTGCCGCTGTAAGCAAGGACTTATCGGTGGTACCGGGGTGATGCATCGACCGCCCCGGGTCTTCCTGCCAGAAGGGCCCACAACTGATCGATCTAAATCGCTATTGTTGCTGCTATTTGGCGAATCGGGCTTAACGGAACTGTTATTGCTGACAATGGTCTTTGGTGTGGTTGTTGTATTTGAATTGGAATCGGATTCATTTTCCAAACTGCCTGTCTCCTCTTCTTTTACTTGGCTGCGATTGGACACCTTCTTGTTGCCAGAGCCAAATTCGGAAAATTCCGAGTCGCGATTAAAAGACGGCGACGAAAGGTCTGATTCGCTGCTGCCACCGCTACTGGAAGACGAAGACTGAGCAGATGCCGGTCGCTCCAAGACATGATCCTCTTCTTCGCCACACGGATATTGCAATTTACTGGGTGGCTTGTATACTAAGAGCGGATCCAAATTCGAACTCAACGACATATTTTGCGCCGCCTTTCTACTTTCAGCATAGGAATGTCCTCCAGCAGCACCACTAGCTGCCGGCGAAAGGTCACTACTAGCCATTTCACTTACAAAATCGCTCAGAGACGAATAACTAGAACTTGTACTGTCAGCTTGTTCGGAGTCGGAACCGCTTTCATCTGTCGGTTGATTCTCCTGATTGTGCAAACTCCGCAGAGCACCATTCAAGGAACTTCCATCGTCCCAAACAACAAACCTGATGGCATCCAAAGTATGCAAGAACCACTTGGGTTTGTCGCCAATTTGACCTGGGTCCAACACCCCTGTGTGCACTCTTTGAAATGCAACATTGGTCGGCGTTAGTGACCATTCGGCAAGAAATTCCACCGCTTGCGTGCGAGCAAAGCGGTTGAGGAATGCGGAAGCCCTAGGTCGCGACCGCAGGAAACTGTTGATTTGGAAAGCGACCACAGGGCGCGGATAGAGTCGCAAGGTCCTTGTATGTTCCGAAAAGTTACCCAGCAAGTTTTGCGAGTTGAAAAACTTTACCATTGCCACCCTGGTAGCAACATCAACCGAGTCAACGTCGTTTCCATAGATGAAAGGGTTGAAGGCGGCTAGGGAAGCCGACGTTGGAGGCGGCTGAATCGTTTGCGAAGAACGCGGCGAACTTACTGGCGTTCCTCCAGCGCTGGCCGCTAAACGAGGACTTATGGGAATCGTTGGTGGAGCTGTTGGTGTTATATCCGGAGACTTTTTAGCTGAATTAACACTAAAAAAACAGCAATAAAAAATTGCCAGCATTACCAAATAGGAAATTCAACTACCTTAAAGTGTTATGAATTGATAAACTGTCCCTTCTGGATGGTTGCAAATGTTGGCTTGCAGGTGTCGATAATCCTGATAAGGCCTAAACATTTTAAGTGATATCAATTACTTACAAAAAATACACTAAATAAATTAAACGAAATTAAGAACTAAAATGTAGTACATTGCATGCTCCACTAAATAACAATGCTATCAACTAATTCTTTTTGTATTTTAGTAATATATATTTTTTTTAATTTTAACTATTGATATTTACTCCAGTGCCCACTTGGTCCATGAGTTGCATGGCCTATAATAGGAGTTAAATAAAACAAAATTTTCAGTCAGACGAAACGACAGACTTTTTGGGTTTTTGGTTTGTTAAGAGAGAAGAATGATAAGGCAAACCTTAAAAAAATTGTAAAGAAAAACAAAAATTAAAAAAGTGGTACCTGTTTTAAATGGTTTTTTAAAATGGTTCCTTCTGGTTCCGGCAACGGTGGTATTTCCATTGGCGATGTAATTTTATTTGAGTCTAAATCCACCAGCCAAACATCATCAGGAAGCCTGCAAAGTATTAAAAAAAAAAAAAACAATTAAACTAAAGAATTGATTAAATTTAAAAATATCTCACTTGATATTCTTTTTGTACATCAGAAAACTGGCCGGGAGTCCAATAACGTACGGTGTCGGAGCTAACAGCAACTAAATTTTCCATGTAACGAATAATGATTAAAATTAAAATTTCATAATTACTGAAAGAAAAAGAACAAATACCTGCTCTGCACAGCTCATACATGTGGGAAGCAATGGAATTACAGGAAACATATACTCAAGAGGATAAATCATTGTTACGAAAGCCATCACAGACATTGAGAGGGCATTGTAGTCCCTCGACTGAAGCAAAACTTTATTCTCCAGAAGAATTAATGTTAGAACCTTGAGACACATGTCGACTCCTTTAAATATGCAAAGAAAAAAAGAGCTCTTTACTATTAGATTAATAATTACGAAGATATAAAAACACCTACCTAATAATTCTAGAGGTAAATGCAAAGGAAAATCAACCAAAGTAAATCGAGTGTGATCCGGTAAGGCAAATAACACTGGATTGTAAACACTTGGCGAAAGAATTTCCACGCAAACTCTGCAAAACGACAATTAAAAATAAAATTTCAATAACAATCAATGGGGTAGAAAAAGGAGAAAATATGAATTTACATATGCTTACTTTGTTTTCCCCGGAATGGGTACAGGAGCGGATAAAAGACGCAAAATCCATGTTTCAATTTCGCGCACATCGTGCAGAACTATTGAAGGAGTTGCTTCAGTGGCTTGTCCTGTTAGTACACTCCAAACTGTGTCTCTATTAGTAACATATGAGTTCATCAGTTAATTGGAGTAAGAAGGCAAAATATCGAAAGAGTTTAAAACTCACCGTCCAATTTGTTTTGATCCACCAACACTCCGGGGACTCGAAGACTCATTACACGCATCAATTAATTTCTTCAGTATGAAGAGGCACTCGCGAAAACAAGTAAAGAACGGATGATGCGACAATAAACACAATGAAGTCAGTGAATGATTTCTAATGCGTTGCCTTTTCCTGCAGCTACTTGCCCGTGGTGACGGTGAATGACTGCCGCCACTTTCCGAATCATTGGAAGGACCAGTCACTCCTAATCTAGGCGGTGGCTGTTGCTGCTGCTGCTCACTGTCCCTTCTAGAAGGACATTCCTTATCAGAATCACTGGGCCCAACATTACTGCTGCGATAATCACTGGAAAACGCCGAGTCGGAACTCTTTTCCATACTTTTTCGCCATGAATCGCGACGTAAATTCGAATTATTATTGCCGCGACGCACCAACGGCTGAGCATTCGGACCCCTTTCAATGGGCCTGTAGAAATTCACGCAGATTCCATAGCGTGTTTTACCGGAATCCTTATCAGTTAAAGTGAAGACGAAACTGGATGGGTCACGTAAAGCAGTCCTGCGTGGCCCTACAGATGAACATCCCTCCGGCTGGCAAAAGTACACCATGTCCAATGGCAAAGGGAAGTCTTTGTGGTCATTTGTAGGGTACCGTCGAAGCAATTCCGGTGCCTACAATTATTTTAATTGCCGTAACTTTACAATTAAAATTCTGTTATTAATTCATTACCTGAATTGAAGGGGTCGTACTTGGTTTTGTTAGATTTGCAGGTCGCACCCCGACGATAGCCAAGTAATCTATCAGACGGGGGCAGAGAAATGTCCGTTCGGCCTCCAACGACATTCTTTATTGTTACAGCTGATTGCTGTGCTGATTAATAAATTGTAGAAGTGGGTCACCTCATTGCACGCTATGGATATGGATATCCTGTTGCTGCCACTGCTGCTTTAATGATAACAACAACAAGTTCCTCATCACCATCGAACACCAATCATTTTTCCATTCCTAAAATACAATTAATTAATTATTAATAAATAATATTAAATTAGAATTATTAGTTGTTTGGTCTACTAGAATGCCGCACCACTTTTGTTTTTCAATAACAAACAATTCAAACAAGTGTGGTTGCTAAGCAATTTAAGAATGGCGGTTACTGGCGGTAAATTTAAAATTGCGCGCATTATGTATGTATTATATAAACTCAAAAGAAACAAAATTTACAAAATTTGTTGTTTTAAATAAGTAGGTCAACAATATTGTTGAGTTTACAGTCAGCTATAGAAAATGTCATATCACTTGATTCTATTTACGACTTCATTTGCTTTATTTTTAACAACAATAAATATAAAACTTTTGTGTAATTAAACGTTAATATCAATTTATTTACTTTTAAACTTTGGGAATATGTAATTTTTCCCTTCTGGAAAAGTGATTATTAATTGAGACTTGTTATTCATAAAATTTCTAGCATTTAAAAATGAATAAAAATAAATAAATTAAAAATTAAACAGCGAAAATGAATAAAAAAATAATAATTTTGTATAGAGAGTGGGAAAATATTACGTGATAAATTGGTGCCACACACTTATCGATCGATAAAACTTCGTCCTTATTCCTTTCCAGCACTGCTCTATATTTAAACTCAGCGTAAAGAGTCCTTTAAAATGCAATTTTCCCAAATCTAAATGCTATATCTTTTCTCTAACCATTGGGTCAAACAATAAAATAAAAATAAAAAGTTAAAAGTAATAAGAAAATTGCACTATCTATTAATGAGTTTTTTCCTTTAGCAAAGCAAAGAAATACGAATATCAAAGACTTACAATTGCTTTCTTCCCATCGAAAAATGAAAGTCTTGTTACTTTAGCTGATTGCACAAAACCAAAGAGAAATCCGCGCTTGATAATTACAGCAACGAAGTTGTTATGGGGGAAAAGAAGCAGCAGGAGGAACACGCCCGGATGTCAAGTTGCTCATTACTGCTACCACTAACAGGACTCAGGAGCAGGACTAATCGAACGGCGCAAGCAGCAGGATAACAGCAGCCATGCGCCAGGAATAGCATTCCATAAGCAATTTCTTCTACCTATCCTCTCCTACAATATAATAAATAAATTAATATAAAAAAAATTTAATTTGACACAACAAAAACAAAAATTATCTATACATTTTCCCTTATTTGTAATTAGCAAAGAGAAAGTTCATTATTAATATTATGGACTTGAAAAACAGATTATTTTTAGACAAAAAAATAAATTGTTAAACACCTTTATTGTAAAAGAAAACAAAGCAAATATTAACACAACGTTTGAAATGCAAACGAAGTGTGCAAATAGTAACTAACTAATTCTATGTAATTAATGATAAAATTAGCAAATTTTTGTTTATCAAATTTATTATAAAGCGAATTAATTAACCGCTTTAAATATCATTTTCGAAAAAGTTTTTAAATTAGCAAAATGAGCGCAATTACCTTGGAAGATTGCCAAAAAATTCTTAAACGTTGTAACAACGGTGAGAAAAACTTTCAAATTAAAGTGGACGATAAAGAAATGAGTCCAGTAAGCGAAACACCAATGGGATTTTTAGGAGACCATCAACTCTTAACGATCACTTACTGCGGCACATCGGAAATACAGAAAAAACGGCAATTCTTCGTAAAATCCCTTCCGAAAAACAATCAGACACACATCAACTACATTACCGCTATGGGCATCTTTAAAAAAGAATCAATCATTTATCAGAATTTACTCTCAGAATTCAATACCAATCAGAAACGGGCCGTGGCTGCCACTTGTTACTATACCACAACAGATTCCGTTCTAGTCCTGGAAGATTTATCTTTAAAAGGATACAAAGTTCCTAAAGACGAAGAACTAAATGAAAATCACTGGAAATCCGTGATGAGAACAATGGCTCTTTTACATTCTTCAAGTATTATCTACGAAGAGCAACGTTCAATGCCGGACAAAACCTACAGGATTGATAAGGAGCTGCCACAGGCGGTCTTTGAAGTGACATTTTCCAAAGATGTGCGCCATCCGCGCTACCAATGGGCTCGCAATACATCGAAATGTGTGGCTGATGCAATGCGATTTTTAGATTTTCAAATAAATCCTTCGTTGGGTGAAGAATTTATTCGATTTGCCACCGAGGATATATTCAAATTTATCGAGCCAAGTGAAAAATGGAGAAACGTACTAAGTCACGCGGACTTGTGGAAGAACAACATAATGTTTGATGAGAAATTTAACAGCGTTTTTGTGGATTTTCAATTGGCTCGATATGCACCACCGGCATTAGACCTACTAACTGCTTTGCATGTTAATTGTAGTGCTGCCTTTTTAAGTGTTTATCTACCGGAATTACTGTTAATTTACTATGAGACTTTTGCGCAAAGTTTAGAAAGTCACAAAATTAATTGCGAATCCATACTAAGTTGGTCCGACTTCTTACGCAGCTTACAATATTTTAAAATGGCAGCACTAACTGAATCGGCACTCTTTGCCACTATAGTTTTCGTTGGAGAAGAGCTAACAGATTCAATTGTAAATAATGAAAACACTTTTAAAGAGTTTACCTTTGAAAACAGAAGCAAATTTGTTGAAAAAGAAATAGCTAATAATGTTAGATGTAAGGAAAAGCTTAAAGATATTGTTGCTAGATTGATTGAATGTTTTTAAGCAATTTCTATATTAATTAATTAATTAATTAAAATGCTGTTTTGCAAAATGAAAATCTATTTGCTTTTGTTGTTATCTTCCATGGCTGATATTTTCCAAGCACCTATAGTGTACCTCAGCCAAATCAAACATAGATCACGACCCATTTGCAGTGCACTCCATAAGGGCACTATTTTAGATCCATCGATTTCCGTCCAATTCACCGATATTTCCGCAATAGGAATTCGCAATTTTTGCGCTATGTATAATAGCTCAACATCGAAAGCCCTAAAATTAAGAAGAGAATAAGGGTACATACAAAATGCTGAAGAAACAACAATCAATTACCATCTTTCAACGTGAAGACTCTTGAAACATTTCCTTGCTGCTTTCCGAGTAAAGAGTTTAAAACCACATTGAGTGTCTTTGATTCCTCTAACAGCAAACAGCCACACTAACAGATGAAATCCGTACATTAAAATAGTCCGGAATAAACTTCTTTGGGCAATTGAAGTCTTTTCTAAGTGTGCACGAGAACCAATTACCACTGCAGAACTTTGGCCAACTTTACTGTTCTTAGTTAAAATATCTGCAACTACTTTACATCTAAATTAACAAAATATATTTAAAGTTTTTGGTGCTTTACCAGAGGCATTTACCAATTTTAACAGTTCTCCTTCTAATTTCTCATAATCGGAAAATTTCGTTGCGCCATCAGCATCTGCAAAGAGTATCAGAGCTCCACGTGCACTTAGCACTCCCTTAAATAATACGAATAATAATAATGAGCCATTAATTAATTAATTGAATTAACAACATTTAAAAGACAATAAAAAATTACCATTTGAACAGCACCTCCTTTGCCTCTATTCTGTTCCAAATTCAACAAACGCACTTTATTACTACCCAATTGTTTGCTGTAATCATTAGCAACAGCAGCAGTATTATCAGTACTGCCATCACTGACCACTATGATTTCCCATTGAAGATCAGATCTTCCCCTTAAATATTCCAAGCATTCTTCCAGCATAGGAATTACTGAAATTAAACACTACCTATTATATCGAAAAGCAAATGTTACAAAGTTTACATCTTGTTTCTTCATTATAAGCAGGTATAACAATGCTTAAATGCAATGAAGCCTCTTCGTCAATACTTGGAAACTCTTCCTTCTTGTTTTCCTGATGATTAAAGAAACATTTCTCAGATTTGCTACGTTTAATTAAAGGGAATGTTCTTGTTGTTGCTATGATGAACACGCAAACCTAAAAATTAACTAATTAATAAAAGTTATAAACAAAACAAAAAACTAACAGATAATAAAAAGGAACATATAAATGCTGATCCATAAAAAAGGATAGGTTTCAGTAGCACTAGTAAAGACATGATACATTTAATTTATGTAATTAATTAACATATGTGATTAGTTAACTAATTTTATTATTATTAAAAATTTTGATTTGTTGATAACCAACTATTTTCTGACACTTGTAAAATGTCAAAAAAAAATTCAGCGTTTTCGGAGCGCAATGTTGTCACACCTGATTGCACCGGAAGTAACTGTGCTAATCAAATAACTATCTATTTTCATTTGAAATTTTCTTGTCAAATTTATCTGACAAGTATTTTATGTAGAATTATTGAACGAAAAAATCAATCAAAATTAAAATTAGAATTATTGGTGTAGAAACCAATAGCTTAGCTGTAGAAAATTAGAGAAATTTCCGTTGGAAAGTCGCTGTGTCGTCTCAAAAACGAAGTGAGGCGAATTGGGCCGACAGGGCTGCTGCTGTGTTGGTGGGCATTAGTCTCTGATGGTCACAGTAGTTTTTCTGTGTCCTCTCTCCATTGCAAACAACAAGCATCGGCCCTCTGTAAGTGTTCAACGCACATTTTACGTATAATTTACTAGCCATTCTATCCTATCATTTACGAATTCCTTACCCCTGGTGATTGATTACCCTTAAAAAACTATCGGTAAAGTGGTAAGAACATTGTTTCGCATTTTAATATTATTTCTCCCATTGTACATGAGTGAGTGGTTTGTCTGGCTCTTGCGTGCGTGCGTCATGTCCAACACAGTTTCTAGAAAGAGTATTTGCTAGAATTGTTCACTGAAAATTTTCCATTCATTTTGCAATGCATCTCCTTCGCTCAATCAGCTATTAATTTGGCATTTCTTGTGCCTTTTTCACTGAAACAAAGCGCTGTTTTAATTTTAAAACATATCTAATGTATAAATGTTGCCTTTATTACCTTTGTTTCAGCTATAGTAGTATGTAGTAGTGGTAGTTGAAGGCTTTGGTGCTTTTGTTTTTTTGTTATAAATGTTTATTAGTCACGTTGCTAAGGCGGCGGCGGCGGACATTTTGTTCCACAGCAGTAGCGTAAGCAGACATATTAAAAACGCTGAGGGGTGGCTGCTTTTTTTATCTGCAACCCCTATAAATGAGGGGTTGGCTGGCTAGACATGTTTTTTTTTAATATATTGTCGACACATTTCGCAACTTCTATCTGTACGAGAATAATATGATTCATTTGCTTGACTTTTTATTGTTTTTTAAAGTTGGAAAACTTTGTTGTTTCCTGTCCTGTTAGAGGAATAGCTGGAAAGATGCAAATTAAAGAATGTTTTGAGTGGGTTGTTTGTTAATTGGGACACCTGTTTTGTTAGATTGTCCGAGAAACGGTGGCCACGTAACAGGGAGGGAAATAAAGAAAAAGACATCCTTGGTATGTGGCTGCTGCTCAAATGCTGTGGTTATTCTGCCAAGAACCTTGAAATTGACCTCTGTACAAGTGTTGAGTGATTCACGACTCAGGGGTCATTGAACTGGTTCATCTTGTTCTTTAGTCCATCTTCTGTTTCCTCTTTTTAAATATTAACAACAATTGCCTAGTTGTTGTTACCTTTCGATAATGTATTGCCTCTTGTTTTCGACAACAAAAAAGCCAAACTGTTTGTTTATAAGTAAATAAATAATAATGTTGTTATTGTTTTTTTGCAGACATAATTATTGTTGAGGACCAAAAAGGAGTAGTTTGTTGTTGAGACACAACAACGATATCTACAAGGGGAAAAGAGAAAAGGGAAAAAGCAAAACAGTTGGGTGTTTTTTTCGAAGAAAACAGTGAATAGAAGTGGGTGCCTGGATCGCGAGGGATTTCTGGGCAGCTTAGGTAGATCATCACATCACAACGGAGTGCCCCAGGCAAACGGGGCCACAAGCTCGTGTTTCGGGGAAGGAACCATTTCCCCCCGCCAACCGACGCTGGGTCCCTCCATCGATAAGAGCTCTACAACAGCAACACCACCACCACCCACAACAGAACGATGCCATTGTTATTGGTGGTAGCTCAGGTGCTACCACACCATCTGCTGAAGATCGAAACGATTTGGTGTTCCGTAAGGTGCGCGGCATTCTCAACAAGCTCACTCCCGACAAGTTCAAGAAGCTGAGCGATGACCTACTGCGAACCGAACTAACTTCAACGGTCATTCTGAAAGGCGTCATCTTGCTGATCTTCGAGAAGGCCCTCGATGAACCCAAGTACTCTTCTATGTACGCACAGCTGTGCAAACGACTCTACGATGAAGCACCGAATTTCGAACCGCCGGATCAACCGAGCACCTTCAGGATCATGCTGGTCAATAAGTGTCGCAATGAATTCGAGAGGCGCTCGAAAATACTGGAACAGTATCAAGTGGGAAAAGGACATAGGTCGGCCGAGGATGAGGAACGACGCCAGATGGCCAAGAGGAAAATGCTGGGCAACATCAAGTTCATCGGCGAATTGGGCAAATTGGATATCCTGCATGCCTGCATCCTGCATCAGTGCATTCAGAAGCTGCTGTGCGGACGTCGCACCACCACTGGCACAGACGATTCCTGCGAAGACATCGAATGCCTGTGCCAGATACTGCGCACCTGTGGTCGCATCATGGACACAGACAAGGGCAAAGGGCTGATGGATCAGTACTTTAAACGGATGGCTAAAATGGCGAAGAACGAAGAGTTACAGCCGCGCATTCGCTTCATGCTGAAAGACGTCATCGATTTGAGGCAGCACGGCTGGACACCGCGAAGGGTGTCCGTCACAGAGGGCCCGGTGCCCATTCATCAAATACGACCCGCTGAAGATGATAGAGGGTTCCGCAGTGGAGGCGGCGGCGGTGGCGGTCGAAACCACCGTAACAATCAGGAACGGGATGGCGCCAGCGGTACCATGCCGGACCTATTCCGGCATCCGATGAAGACGCGCGGCGGTCTCGAAGATATGCTCATTGGAATGAATCTGACCTCATCCACTGCTAATTTAATACCGCATCATCCGTACGGATCGAACGGTTTCGGCGGTGGAGGCGGCGGCGGCCAAAGGGATGGATATCGCTCTCATAACAATCAGCGCGGATTTAACAATTACAATAATCAACGAGGTCAATATAAGCACAACCAGAATAATGGAAACACACAGTATAATAATCGTAAGTACCAAAACAATCATCATCATCATCATCATTATCACTAGTAAACTATTATAAAATTAATAATGATGAACAACTTATTGTTTCAGAATCAAATAAAGAGGTAGCACCACGTTTCAAGAAGAATCTAATAATGCCCAAAGAGCAAAACTTGGGCGAATTGGAATTGCGACCATCAGCTAATTCGATGCTCTTCAATAAGCCTTCGGTTAAGGCACAAAACATAATGAACATTAAGCCGTCAATGGAATTGCAGCCACCGAATGCAACTAACAATGCGGTGCAGCCGCCATCAGCAACGGCTCCTAAACCTACCGCTCTAAATAATAAGGAGCAACCACTGCCCATCAAAACAGCATCGGTTGAAAAGCCGAAACACGCCAAGAAAGACAAAGGGCCCACTAAGGAGGAAGTATTAAAGAAATTCGCCACTTTAATTGATGATTATCTTAAAGGGGAATTAACATTGGAACAATCGGTGGAGGCTTACAAGGAGCATAAAGTGCCCGACAAGTTTTCACGTGACGTTATAGTCAATGGACTCAAAATGATTGTGCTGGAGAAAGGGGCCGATGAGCAGGGCAAGTTTTTGGGCTTGCTGCGCGAATTAAAAGTGGCAACATTAGTAACGCAGCCAGTCTTCTTGGAGTCCTTCAAGGCTATCGGGCAGTTGGTGGACGATTGCGAAAATGAAAAGGAGAAGATTATCGATGCATTGTCGAAGATCTATGCGCTGGCTTTCGAAAAAGAACTGTTGTCCATGCAGGAAATAGCTGTCTTTACGGAACACGGTATTAATTTCCCGCTCTTCATGAAAGTCCTGCAAGCAATTCGCGACGCGATCGGTGAGAAACCGTTGGCCGGTGCTTTCAACGAGTCCAAGGTGGAGATTCTAACGCAGTTGCCGGAAAACGATAGATCTAAAGAGAAGCTGGGGGAGATGCTGGGAGAGAGGCAGCTGATGTTCTTGTGCCCGATGCTACTGTTGGAAGCTGACCTGATGAAACAACTGCAAGTGGACCCGAATCCTCACCAGTTCTACAAATGGATTAAGGAGAACTTGGATTCGATCGACTTCACCGATTCCGGATTTATCATTGCACTCATTACTGTTCTGCTCAAATATATTACTCAGGTGAGTCGGCGCTGCGCTACCACTATTATCATTATTATTATTATTATTACGTCCTAAAAGTGGCTGGCTGGCGGGCTAATCAAATCAATTAATCAATATTTAATTGTAATAATAATTTACAGGAAGCGTTGGCCGGTTCAGGTACAATGGACGACAAAGCGATAGCTGAAAAAGAGAAACAGCTATTGGATCGTTACCAGCCGATTTTGCATGCGTTCCTCGACGACAAACCGCAATTGCAATTGGTTGCAATTTATGCACTTCAGGTGCACTTTCATTCGTTGGGATTCCCTCGTGGACATTTGCTGCGCTGGTTTAACGCCCTATACGATTTGTCTGTTGTCGACGAAGAGGCGTTTTTAACGTGGAAAGAAGACGTAACTGATGTGTATCCAGGAAAAGGACAGGCCCTATTTCAGGTAAACATATTGTCTTTAGTATTATAAATAATAATAAATTATTTGTGATGATTGTGCTAGGTGAGCCAGTGGCTTCAATGGTTACAAGAGACGGAATCGGAAGAAGAGGAAGGAGACGAGTGAAATCTTCAATTTGATTTCACAAGTTTTACTTTGCAATCATCAATAAGATCATCTTTGTTTTTTGTTTTTTTCGGGCGTCTTCATCAAACAGAAACAAACAACAGATAAGAAATGTTAATTTAAGTATTTTAAAACTAGTAAAAATTGTCCCTTAGGTGTATTTGTAGTTGTACGGGTTGTACGGTTTAAGGATGCTGGATTGCTGCTGCTGATTAAAGTTTTTGCTCTTGGTCTGCGAAAACATAAACAAGCAGAAGAAAGGCACCGAATTAGTGAAATTGTATGTTGTTTTTTTTTTTTTTTTAATGTTTATGATTGATTGATTGATGCCAAGAGGACAATTCTAATATGCTCTGTTCATTACGGTTCATTAATTATTATTATGACACACAACACACACATTTTTTTTAGTTGAATTTTTCATTATTGACACCATTTTCCCCCTCATTAATTAATTAGAAACATTTTTTAAATGAATTAAAAGTCTAAGCTGTGTTGCACACTTAAAATTCGAAACATGTTTGTGGTGTGTGACTCTAAGCTAAAGAAACAACAGTTTTTGATTGATTTATAAGTTAATTTAAATTAATAACAAATAGGAATTATGAAAAAAAAAAAAAAGGAAAAACAATTGGGAAGTTTTGCAATGTCTGTCAATTTCTAGTAGTTTCTATTTTTTCAGTTCAACAAAAAAAAAATTATATATTGAAAACATGAAAATGATTTGCGTTTAAAGTCTCTAAATGTTTTTTCGCAAACAGATCTTAACTTATTACGTAATAAACTTGTAGCTCTAATAGTCGAAATGTTCATTTAACTAGTATATGGTCACCAATAAATTTATTGATTAACACATTACGGTTTTGTTACCTTTTTGCTTTTTACAAATCAAAAATCTTACCTTAAAACTCAATCTAAACTACAGCTTAATATTTTTATTCCTACTGTGCTTTGGTTTCTGAAGAAGGGTCTGCTGTTTTTTGCTTTGAAAGAGCACTCTCGATTCCTGCTTTTTTCAGTGTTTCAATCAAGTCACCAGACTGGTGCATTTGCAGCAAAATATCACATCCCCCGACGAATTCACCATCGATAAAAACTTGAGGAATTGTCGGCCAATTACTGTAGTCTTTAATTCCTGAAAAGCAATATGTGACTAGCTTCTTTTATGTTACCCAGTGAGGAAAGTTACCTTGGCGCAAAGATTCATCACTTAAAACATCATGGGCATCGTACTGCACGCCATGCATTCGCATTATTTGAACCACTGCATTGCTAAATCCACATCGGGGTTGTTCGGGGACTCCTTTCATAAAGACCACCACTTTCTTATTTTCAATCAGCTTTTTCAGTTGTTCCGCTGAAGTCCCATAGCAATTTATATTGTTGAAATAGTTGAATTGTAAGTTTGCAATGGGTTTTAGTGTTCTTCTCAAAAGGAAATTCATATTTTTGCTAATTACTTTGTTATTTCAATTGATTATTTTCAATAATTTGCTAAAAAAGAAATGTAATGCCAGAGAACGACACACTTTGAGATTTTGTAGGTTAGAAAATCCTCAAGCGCCCCCTTCCGTCTAATTTAGTTTTAGCGGTAAATTTAAAATATGATAGATCAGTTGCCTAATACTTTGTAACTTTTTTTTTAATTATAATTTTTTTAGCTTTAAAAAAAGGCTGCAAATTGTAAAGTAATTTGTTTTCTAATTGCTAATATTTAACAATGATAAATTAATGTTAAATAAATTAGGGTGTGGATAAGTTATCGGTGATAATAAATTAATAAACAAACAACAAACAGAGATAAAATGCAGCAGCAGAGTTTTCTCTGAGTGGAATCTTTTTAATTTCAATCAGCATAAATTAGTTGACAAAGAAAGTAAGTCCAAGTATTATATTAAATGTTAAAAAGACAGCCGTCAAGCTTTTAATCTTTACTACTATTATGAAGTTTCAAAGTATTTTATCTAATTTAATAATTCTAACAGTTTGCGCAACAGTTAGAGCAAACTTTGAAAAGTTAACCAGTTTGGTGCAAAGGCAAAGTGCAAATTATTCAGTGCAAACATCAACAGTTGAAGATTTACTGGAGAGATTATTGAAGAATGATTCGAAAAAGTTTTCAATAAAAATTCAACATTTTAATGATTCGAAGGATGTTTTTGTTGTAATTATTTCCCTTAAAATAACTTAATAATATTGCCACTTTCTTAATTATGGTGTTTCTTTGCAGATAAACAAAATTAACGACTCGTTAGTGGAAATAAAGGCAAATTCTGCTGTTGCTGCTGCCAGCGGCGTCCACTATTTCCTGAAATATTATTGCAATTCCCATATATCATGGGATTTTAATCGAATAGATATTCCGGAAGTTATTCCTGATGTAATAAACCATACAGTTATTTTCCCTGACAGGTGAGACATTGAAAAAATAGTCCTAAAACAATTTTAAATAATGTTAAAAAATAGATTTAGGTATTACCAAAATGTTTGTACTGCCAGCTACAGTTTCGTTTGGTGGAACTGGACAGATTGGGAGAGACACATTGATTGGATGGCTTTAAACTCTTTTAATTTGGTCCTGGCATTTAATGGACAGGAAGAAATCTGGACAAGAGTCTACAAAAAACTGAATTTAACTCAAATGGAAATCGATGAACATTTTACAGGACCTGCTTTCCTATCCTGGTAAATTTTAATTGATTTAATAATCTTATTCTTTATTGGTTAATATTTTTTATTACAAAGAAATGGATTTATTCCAGGAATAGAATGGGCAATTTGCGTGGATTTGGAGGTCCTTTAAGTGCGAAATGGAATCAAAGATCTGTAAATCTGCAAAGAAAAATATTAAAACGTTTAAGAAGTTTTGGAATAGTACCAGTTCTTCCTGCTTTTTCTGGAATAGTTCCCAAATCCTTAAAAAGGTCCAAAAATTATTACTTAAAGTATTTAATAAAATAATCAATAAAACTTATTCTTTTAAATTTTAGATTGTTTCCCGAAGGCAAATTTCATATGATGCCAAGATGGAACAAATTTTCTGACGAGTTTTGCTGTCCATTACTGCTGGATCCAACGGATTCGCTTTTTAAAACCATTGGGAATCTTTTCCTAAAAGAAGTATACAAATTAATTAATCATCTAAAACGTAATTGAATTAATTGATTAATTTATTTTACAGATGATTGCTGAATTTGGAACAAATCACCTTTATAATTGCGACACTTTTAACGAAATGGAACCTTTCACCAACGATACTAATTATCTGAAGCAAATGGGAGCTTCCATTTACGAAGCAATGACTGATGTTGATCCCAATGCCATTTGGTAAGTTTTCTTTTCAATTTCTCCTATAAATTTATAACAATTAGAATATAATTAAAGAAGTAATAAAATTAAAAAAAAAAAATGGTTAGGGTTATGCAAGGTTGGCTCTTTCTGCATGAACTCTTCTACTGGACCAAAGAACGGGCGAAAGCTCTGTTAACATCAGCTCCAAAAGTGAGTGAAACTTTTGTTGAATTAAAAAAAGATTTTGGTATTTTTCAGGATACTCCAGGGATGGATGTTTTACTCTGAAATCAATTATTGGGATAAAGAGAAAGTTAAAAGTTTACTGCAAAGTATTCCTTTGGTATTATTTAATTTTTATTTCGATTCAATAGAAAAAAAAAATTGGTTTGGAAAAATTAATTGTTATTTAAAATAACAAGAATAATTTATAAGTAATGAGGGCCAAGTAATTAGTTAATTAATATGCTAAAATAAGAAAGGAAAAACTGTAAATTGTTTCTTGTTTTTTTTTTTTACAGGGGAAAATGTTGATTTTAGATCTACAATCTGAACAGTTTCCTCAATATGACCGTCTGGAAAATTACTTTGGACAGCCTTATATTTGGTGTATGCTTCACAATTTCGGAGGAACCTTAGGAATGTTTGGATCAGCTGAAATTATAAATTCCGTTAGTATAAAAATATTTAAAACAAAAAATAGGTAATACAATTTAATTTTAAAAATAAACATAAAATTATTTCAGAGAGTTTATGAAGCAAGAAAGAGTAAACAAAGTACCCTAATAGGAACAGGACTAACACCTGAAGGAATCAACCAAAACTACGTGATTTACGACTTGATGACCGAAGTTGCTTGGCGCCAATCCCCAATTGGCAATCTAACCGATTGGTTTGCCCAATTTTCCCGCAGAAGGTACGGCGTAAAGAGCCAGCAGTTGGAAGAATGTTGGAAAATTCTACAGAAAACACTTTACAACTACAACTGGCTATTGAAAATGCGCGGGAAATTTGCTTTCAATAGAGGCCCAAGTACCAAAATACACATCTGGACCTGGTATAATAAAACAGAAGTAATAAAGGCTTGGAAGATGTTCTTAAAAGAAGGAACGACTGATGAAATGCTACAAAAAGAGAAAAACTATTTGCACGATTTAGTTGACTTGACCAGACAAGTTTTGCAAAATTTAGCTGATGATTTCTATCTGAAAATGATTGATGCTTTTAAAAAGAAAGAAGTTGAGAAATTCAGGTATTAAATTTCCTGATTAATGTACAGGCAAACAAAGAGGTAACAGATTAATTTTAGGACGTTTTCTGAAAATTTTCTGGAGATTTTCAACGATGCTGAAGAAATTTTAGCAAGTGGTGAAAAATTTCTATTGGGCACTTGGTTGGAATCGGCAAAAAGAGCAGCTTTTAATGGGGCAGAAGAAATTCTGTTTGAATTTAATGCTAGAAATCAGATAAGTTTGTGGGGACCAAGAGGGGAAATTAAAGATTACGCTAATAAACAATGGTCAGGTAATTAGTAAATGAAAAATAAAAAAGCCTTAAGGTATTTTTTTTTTTTTTTTTAATTTAATTTGATTGCTTTAGGGATGATGTCGCACTTGTTTAAACCCAGGTGGTCGCTTTTTATTCACCTGATGAACGATTCCTTGACCAGTGGAACGGGTTTTCAAGAATCTAAAGCACAAAGACTTGTCCTGCGAACAGTGGAGAAGCCCTTCACTATCGATCGAGGGTTGTTTCCTGAGAAACCAACAGGTAAGAAAATTAATCAATAATTCACAGTTATCTTTTCATTTTTAATATAGTTTTATTTTTATTATTTATTATAAATCATTTGAAAATGATAGCCAAATGAGCATTGTTTTTAGGAGACAGCGTTGAAATTGCTGAATCCATAAGGAAAAAATGGAAAACATTTTTAGAAATCTAATAAAATTAGATTAGTTGCATTTTACGATGGACTAAGATAGAAGGGACTTTATGGACTTTAAAAGAATAACAAGAAGAATGTAGTAAACAGAGCGTGCAGCAGGACTACTATTTGTTTATATACTCTGCTGCTAGAAGTTCAAACATCAGTAGCTAATTTAAAATTGGGACAAATAAATGGTGTGGGAAATGCCTTTTGCATGATGGCAACACTAAAAATTTAAATAGTGGCGAATGGCCAGCCGGCCGGCCAGCGAGTGGCGAAGAGTTAATTTAGGAGTCGCGCTCTACATTTTTAGTATTATGTCACCGCGATTATTTACAACTGCGCTCAGTTTACATTACTTCTTCCTTCTTTCCTTCTTTATATCTTCTTTTAAAATTTAAAAATAGATTTTTAAGTGCTTCCCATAAATCATTTACTAAAAACAGAGTAAAATTAGTATTCAGTATTTAGTGATAATTAGGTCAATCGATATCTGAAAATATTATTATTAACTGATATAGCAAAATATTGTTTAAAAAAATCCTATAATATTAATAATAAAGAAGCAAGAAGTTTAAAGGGCAATGTAAATGAAATACTGTTTGGAAAATGGCATTAATTTCCAATTTGGAAAAACCTCTTCCTCATAAACTTCCTGTTTATTATTTCGGAAACTAAAATAAAAAAGAGTTTTATGTGTGAGAAGCATCGGAGCGCAGCAGGAACCGTGGACTGTGGAGGAAAAAGGCAACGGCAACATTATAACGCAAGAGACGACTCGATTTCAGTCAGTTCAACCAACTAACCGACCAGTTGCTGTTGCTTTGTGAGTCGAAACTAATTTATTTCGATTTCGGCATTAAAAATTAAATTAGTTTTCGTTGTAAAAGGGAGAATAAATTTTATTAATAGAGAGCAATTATGTGAAAAACTTTTAAGGATAAACTTGCCACCATTCTAGATAGTTAACTTTCAACTTTTGGTAAGTTGTTTAGGCTAAAGTTTTTATTTTTATTTTGTAGTTTTCATTGAAATTTAGTTTTCGATGACATCATATTCTCCTCATTTGCATTTATTGCTATTTTATATGATGAACGTGTTGTTTTTTTTATATAAAGGAAAAAGGTTTTGCTATTGAAGTTTTTTTGGGTCAAATTTGCATTTATGGCGCACCCACACAATGAATTACTATTTTTACTTTTAATAATGCAATTGATTAGTCAGAATAGTTTCATTTATTACCATTTTTTATACTATTAAAAAAAAAATTAAAGCAAAAATCAATAAAGTAAAAATGTAAGCCATTAGTTATAAATAAACCAAATGGCAAAGGTTTAAAGTCACCGATTGTAACTAATGAAATCACATTTATAAATAAATAAATAAACAAACATTTTTTATAAGAAATTAATTATAATTTTTTGGGAATTATTAATTAATGCACCCTCATCCCTATTGTAAATTACTTATCTTCTTTTTTTAATATATAAAAAAGGCTGCAAGCAAAATTAAACTCGCTAAAATAAATAAACTGGTTTAGAGAACCTTCATTAAACTATTTGACCCATTAAAAGTTATATAATAATTAATTAAAGCAACTCCTACATTAATTTGCAAGTCTATAAATGTAATGAAAAAAGATGCGCGCCAGCTAAGTGTAGAGAGACAAAGAAAAGAGGGGCAAAAGAGGCAAAGAAAAAACTACATCGAAAATAAATTAACTACACTACATTAGCCAGTCAATTAACCATATAAATTAGTGACCTGATCATCACACACTTAATATCCCCATTATATTGATTTCACTTTGTATGCTTCGCTCCATTCCGTAGCTATTAATTTACTCTTGCAACTAATTAATTAAACACGCGAATCTATTTTTAATTTTATAGCAATTTTTTTTCCACCTTTAAAAGCATTGGAACGCGCACACAAAGTAACTAATTAACGGATTATAGAGAAAAAATAATGAAAATGTTTAAAGGTTTAATCGATTTAATAATAAATTTCAGTCACGAAAAAATCAATGCACAGTTCAGGCAGTCCCCTGTACTGTGCTAGCAAGTAGCAACAGTAAAAATGTGTGGCCCAAATAAGGAAACAAGACTTTTATTGCCCCATTGTTTCTATTCAAGAAGACCTATTACTTATTTTCACTTTAATACTTTTTACTTAAATTTAAAAAAAGTGCCTTGATCTGTTAATATCTCTTTTAAAATTATTATTATTAAATTAAAAAAGTGTTTTAAGATAAAAATAAATTCTGGTAATGATGGTTTTGTTTTAAAAATAAAAGTAACGATTCAAAGAGAATGATGTCATCGCTTAAAGTTACCAATTAATGTTTTTCTTGTAGCAATAAATCAATTTGCATGCGTGTCCCGCGGCCTTTTTGCAATAGAAAAGCCCCATAAATAGCAAAATTGTCCTTCAAAATTTGAAAAGACTAAATATGCATTCCTGCAATGCCATTTAAATTACTAAAGCTGATAACAAACTTGCTAGGAAACTGTTTAGAAGTCCTACCGTTTAATCTAAAAGAAAAATGAAAATATAAAGAGTTATTGTAATAAAATAGTAGGTACTGATTATACCCACATAATTAAATGCTTTTATAAAGTAAAAATAAATTTCTTGTTGAAGAAAATACATAAGACATTTATATTATTCACATAATCCAACAACAGCACAGATTGAATTGCAGATAAATCCTTTTTTTTACTCGCTGACCTTCAATCTACTTCCTTCTGCTGCTGCTCTTCTAATTGCTTCCATTCCAATATTACGTTATAGACCCCGATTCATTAAACACTTAAAAAAAAAATTAGGAATATTATCTCTGGTAATTTAATTGTGGCGAATAATTGGCAATTTATTTGAAGTTTCTATCTCTTACTTATCTGGTTCCATTCAAAATTTCGCATTTTGGGACCAAACTTTTCTTAAACAATTGTCTCCAGGTTCCCCAAAAATGGCCCATTGAATACCAAAATGGGCACAAAAGTGGTCGATTAAATGTAGAACTGATTCCAATTTATTTTAGATTTTTATCGGACCTAGAAAAAAATTGATTAAAAATTTTCATATTAAAATTGAACGCCACAACTTAATTTTTAGAAAAATTGCCATAACTTGGCCAAAATTGGTCCGATCGTTGCCAAATTTGGGCCATATATTATCCATGGGATCAGCAGTCGAATGCAATTTATTTGAAATTTTTATCTAGTCCCATTCAAAATTTCATTTTTGGGGACCTGACTTTTTTTAAACAATTGTCTCCAGGTTACTTAAAAATGGCCCAATGATTACCAAAATGGGCACAAAAGTGGTCGTTCAACCATAGAACTGATTCCAATTTA
>JASKGO010000782.1:0-26169 GCA_030556065.1 Holobus sp. GC000080
AGAATAAATTTTAATGATTAATTTCATATTCCAAAAAAACCATTTGAGATAGAAAAAAGTAATAATTGTTCCTAATAGTTAGTTTAAAACAGTAACTAAATAATTTATCAAATTTTCCATACCTTGCTTGAGTTTTGAAGAAAAAAACTTAAGTTTTTTATAATGGTAACATTGGTAACTGTAGTACGAGTATGATATTAATTCCATTTTTTTCCTTGATAAATAATTGCTTGATGGCCCCTGTGCGGATTACGTTGATTGACTCTTGTCTTTCAGCACTTAGGTTCCAGAATGATAAATAACGCAAAGAAGCAATGATAATGGATTTCACACTTTTATTTTTCTTTAGCCTTTATTTGATTTGATATTAATCTGGCGGTGTTCGGACTCATACTGCCGTATGGCGAATATAACATCTTGTATTGCACCATTTGAAATTAATATAAAACAAGTACATATATAATTTAATATAGGCAACTAGCCAAGATGATTTTGAACAGCCCCTGTATATTAAAAATTTGATAAAAGTTTTCGGGTGACCAAAAGAAGTTAAAATGTTGTTATTAGTACTTATTATTTATATCTTAACTATTTTTGATTTTCTAATGAAAAATTATAAAATAATTAACAATTGAAATAAAGCATACAAAGAAATTCTTTTATTGTTAATTAATTTTCTTAATCTATTATCTACTAAAAAAAATCAATCAAATTGACCAATTTTATGGATCTTTCTCTTTTAGAAAAATAGTGTAATTTAACGAAAAAGCTTGAGATTTATTACTAGAAACCGAAAGCAAATTAGGAATAATAAATGATCGAAATGAGAGGTCGGCACAAAGGATCTAACCTGTTCCTCTGGCCATATGGCGACCCCAAACTTAAGTTAAACGTTCGATTTGTCACACTTCAATGTCCCAATATGTCACTCTTGCAGCCCCCAAAGTACACACTTTATTATTCCCACACGGCACGTTAATTAATTAGCCACTCTATAAATTACAACAAATTATTCGCAGCACTGTCCCCGCAGAACATATCGTAAATTGCAATCTTACCAGATTTTTCTTCGCCCTTCGACTTTTATCGAATTTATTTACACATACTAAACAATATAAATTATAATAATATAATAAACTTTTAAACAATTATTTCTATCTTTCAATTAATTTTATACTTATTGTCACACTTTTATTGTTGCAGAACTTTGCAAAGAAGGGGCCGATGCGTCTGAATAAAGGGTGAGTAATTAATTTTTACGGTCATCTCATTTCTTACGGCTCGTTTAGTAAGTGTAACTTAGTCGTTCGCATCTTGAAACACTCTATTAAATGCAGATTTTTTTTTCTCTTGGCGCGCTAAGGCCTTCCTCTAAAAGGGGTGCTCGAAATTAGATTTTTCCGTGTTTAAACTTTCCCCGCCACGGCTTAATTTCGAATTATTATGCGAGAAATATGCGTCGGATAAATTAATTGTTCTTTTGTCTTTAGAGAGAAAAATTTAGGGGAGACGTGATTGAGTTTTTTTCACCTTGCGAAAATTGAAGAGGGAAAAGCATTTCTTGGTGTGCTTTGCAAAGCACACAGGTAAAAAAGTTTGCGCTTTTTTAATGACTATTTTTTGTAGCCTATTTTTTTTTACTTTTTTTTGCATTTTTAAATCGAATTTTAAAAAGATACTAAAAATAAAAAATAATAATTTAAAACTTTTAATGTGCAGATTAAAAATACATTTGGCAAAATTTATAGTTTTAATTTCCTCCTGGAAGCCGTTTCAAAAGGCAATACCTGTAATGTCTCCGCCGAATGAATATTCATAAAGAATAAGGGTTGAAAAATATTTGCTCAGAGCGCCATTAAGTACATAGTTGCGAAAGGTTAATTAAAAAACTTTTAAAATACCTTCATTAAATGCCTCTTATCCCTATAGGAACCGTTTCTTATCCATATCCATTAGACTTTTGTGGTTTCTAATTTTTCTCATCAGAAAAAAATGTTGCAAAATCGTTCGAAAACTACAAAAAAAAAAATACGAGCAGATGCACATGATGTACTTACCGCGGATATCTCCTCTTCATTTTGATTGTATACGCTTGTGGGATATCTATCATAATCGATCATCGGAATTACCCTTTCATGGCAAACAAAAATTTTGCTGCGTTCACCCCCCAGTGACCGATATTAGAAGCGCGCCCCCCGGACAAAAAACGTATTACAATATCGCTGTATTCTGTATGTATTTGTGTTTATATACTTTATTTGTATCTGCGTGTGTGTGCGTGTGTGAGAACATGTAGGAGGTGCTGCTTTGTGTTCGCACATAGATATAGAATAACTCAAAAATATCCACATGTAGAGAGTGTGTAGCTGATTGCAGTTTGAGTATGACGGATGGCGAATGCGTCGTCATCGCCAGTTTATCCAGTTTATCCCGGGGTCGACGGGATCATTGCGACCCTCCAGTAGCAGTAGCACCATAGCCGCCGTTCACCCCAACTGCAAAAAATCGCAATTTTTCTATGAAACTTTTCTAAATTAACGGCTCGCACATTCTTTAATGCCGCTATTATTGCAGACCGGCTTCGTTTGAGGGCGATTAGGGGGGCACAAATGTTACGATTTTCTGCTTTTTCGGTAAATAATATACAATAATATACACAATGCATGTTTTGTTCAGTTCAGAAAAAATGCTTTTTCAAATAATATAAGTTTAGCTAAAATTAATTTAAAAAACAAAAAACAAAGCTGTTATGTTTTAGATGCAAAAATTACTTTCTAAGATACTACAACATCAAAAAATAATATTAAAAAAAATTAACAGAAAAATAATAATTATTTGTCATTAAACGAAAAAATTAATTGATTTTAATTAAAGCATTTGTTATAACTAACGAGTGAGTTGAGTGTAAAAGAGGGAAAAGAGGGAGAAAAACAAAAGCGAGCCATTAAATGAATTTTTGACTCTAGTTGTTCGTTAATAAAAGTATAGTGGAATTAGCATGCAAATAATGAAGCAACTAACGAGCGACTGAATGGGTTTCACAATTTCACAATACACACACACACACACACATTCGCAGCCATGCAGCCAAATACAGGCGCAAGCTCTTTTTCCTTCCACATACGGACGCTCTACGTGTCCAAGTAGTGTTTGAATGTGAATGCGCCGGGCAGCCTTCAAGCAGCGACGGGCGCACTCACACACACACTCAACCGGCGAATTGCGTACAATCGAAACCAAATTGGTAGAAAATTGATAATCACTCTGTGTGTACAACAACAACAACGACACACAAGTGTGTTGCGTCGGGCGGAGGGTGAAAGATAAACCCGCAGCCGTGCCGGGACAAGTGAGAGTTATTAAAATGTAAATGCAAACAAGTTCCTGTCACGCGCTAATAAAACTATATAGAACATATACGGTCTTTCGGTCTCTCCCGAATGTCGCTCTTTGCTCGTTGCTTTTGCCAAAAGGACTCTCCCCAGTCCCCCGTTATTATAATTGACGATGCGATTTCTAGGTTTTCAATTTTGATCGATAATTCCTACAAAAAAGAAAATTACATTTTTCGTTGGTTTTCCTAGTTGTATTTCTTTTTTTCATTTTGATTTTTTTTTCTTTTTGGTGATTTGTTTGTATGAGGGAAGATCCCGTGATTATACGTTGGCTCTTTGCAGTGGCTCTGCGCTTTAGCTTTGGCGAGTAATGTAATTAAAAGTCTCATCGAATCAAAGCCGGGATATTAGAGAGAAGTCGCGGAGAGGTTTTTGCAATCAAAACAAACCTTAATGAAGGGAAGCTCATCATCGTTTTCGCATAAGTTGAGCGCGAAGAAAGAGGGTGGCCCGTCCCGTTGCTGTACTTTCTATTATCTTTTCTCTCATCTGTCTGCGGTATTTATATTTCGCTTGGTCGACTCCGCTTCCGAAACTTTCTTAACTTTTCTGCCTCTTATTCAATCTATGCCCTTTAAATTTCATTCATTCTACGGTAACTTCAAATATTTGTTTTTTTAGTTTTGCTGTTGGTTTAATTTAAAAAAAAATGCCCATTTTTTCTAACAATCATAACAAATGGTAATATTAATTTTTGCTTCAACCTTTAATTATACCTAAGGGCGAAAATCAAAGGAGTCAAGAAAGAATTTTATTTTTAATTATTTATTATCTATAATTAAAATAAAAGTAATAGTAAATTAAAGGAAGATAATAAAAACAAAAGTATTAGTAACAAAAGTTATATTAACTTTATAAGTTTATAAACGAAATTTTGTTTATGTAATTTTCATTTCTTTTTTATTAAAAAATAATTAATTAAGTAATATCAATCCAAAATTACTTTGAAATCGGTGAATTTTAGTATGTTTAATTGTCATTACCTTTCATTGGAGTTGAATTATAATTTTTGAAATTTATAATTTTTGAAATTTAATTATACGAGATAAACATTTAAATAAATAAATTGGATTTTGATAATTTATTTCTGGACCAAATAATCCAAACTTGAGAATCTTACTTATCTTTTATAACTTTTTTATAACTAAATAATATAAATAAAAAAAGTTTGAAGGAAAAAACCGCACAACATTTGTTGTTGAAAAAAAAAAACGTACAAAATAAAGCTTTCAATTTAAAATGAAAGAAATGCAAAGCTTTCGTTTGTTTTTCGGCGCGGCCCTGTAAGTTTAAGCAGAGAGCAATCGTCTTATATTGTGTTTACCTATGCAAATCCTCTTCTCGTTCCGCGCTCCATGCTGCCGCTGCAGCTTGACACAACTATATTTATCCCACGCGCAGCTGATTTATACGAATCGCCATCCCTTATTTTTCCATTCGCGCTTATTTGCCATTGCATCCTCTCTAAACAATCAACGTCGAATTATATTAACTGGCGTTCATTTGAATATGCGGAATTTCTTCCTAAAACCTTCAGCAGCAGCAGCAGCAGAAGCAGCACCGATAGCTGAAAGAAAAAGAATAAAAAAATGGCAACCTCCGAGTAAAAGAAAAAGAAGTTTTTTTTAATCCTCCACCACCACTCAGTCCCCCGTCCTTAATCAACCAACAAAACCGCTAACGATGCCACGCTGATTTTTTATTCAATCAATGTTTGTGTCTTTCGGTCGTCGCGTCCTGCTCTGATGCTGCGACGTTGTTTTTGCCTCTTTTGCATAATGCCGTAGAGCACCAGCGTCCCGAATGTATTTTAACACTTATAGTAGTTGCCGAAATAGTTGCTTGGTTATATAATATTTATGCATTGTATCGGATGTCGTCGACATGCAAACGTGCAAGACTACTCGCATAAGAGACGACCAGAGAGCAGAATAATGGAGATGCAAAGAGATGGACCGAGAGGTGGAGAGAGAGAGAGAGTAAAGGGACGGGGATGTATTTAAGAGCATTAAGAGGTCTAAGTCGGCGTGTAGTCGCGGACAGTAATCAGTTTTAAGGTGTCCTAATACAGCAAGCAACCGTCCCGATGAGTCAGTGTCACATGTACACCTACACGGGGTGGCATTAAACGTCTCTATCTATTTCGTCGACCTTATAGTATGTGAGAGAGTACCGGCTTATCCTCCACCGGCCCACCACCCCCAGAAAAGGGTCACCCCAGACATTTGCATTCGATTTGCATATTAGTTGGATCTCTCTTCTTTCAAATCTACAGCGCACTCACTCTCTTTCTGGTCGCTATATAGATGGCTTTTGTTGTCCCATAAAATTGATTGATATTTGTTTTTCCCTGTAGCCCCATCGTATATGAGACCGGCGCCTTCGCTTCTCCACTTTTCATTCTTTTCGCGTTTTAAAGGTTTTTTTAATTTCTAATGGATTTAATCGAATACAGGGAGTCCCATTTTTAGTTGCGTTGCTACCTTTATTAATAATGGCGATAGGGATTCAGTTCTATTTAATTATTATTATTATTATTATTTTAAATTCTAATTTGATAAAAAAGTTAATCTTACTTTTTTTTATTATATAAATTGCTCTTTTTTTTATAAATCTAAAAACAAAAGCTGCAAAAATTATAAAATTCTCAAAATAGAAAAAATAAAAACTAGTGAAATTTGAAGTTTTTTTTATGGTATATTTGTTTTAAATTAAAGAAATACTATAATAATAAATTATGTAAATAAAAAAAACTTTAAACGTAATTATCATTTTTTTATAGTTTAGCAGGAACTTAATATAATCCTGTTTACAAAAATGGAATATGTGTCCTTATCCTGGAGTTATCCTACAAAAAATTGAAAATTGTCGATTTCTTTCGTAATTTATATGTCAATAAAACTATTATACATTGGAAAAAAGTAATAATTTTTCCAATGAGATATTTTTAAATAGAATCTAAATTATTAATTACAATTTATGCAAGACTTTAGAAAAAAAGTTATGATTTTTTAAATTGAAAACATAGTTCGCAATGGACTTGTTAAATAATTGTAAAAATTGCTATCATTATCTCTGAGGATTGCTATTAAAATAGAACAAATAATATTTTGTGGTTAAATAAATTGTTGGCTTTAAATTTTTTCATAAATAATAATAAATAACATAAATAATAACTAAATAATAGTATTCTCAAGAAAAATGTGGTAAAATAATATTAAAATTCTTTGGTTTCTTCTAAGTAATTTCTTTGCAAAATCCTTTCAATAATGCTAATATTAATAATAAATACAAATATAAAATTGTTTTCATTTAATACTTAAAAGGAAAAAAATTGTAGATACTGGGGTTGGGTGGAAATTCTTGAGTTAAATCCGTGCATACATTTGCAATGGTCTGAAGTGCGACTTAATTTATGTAAAAACGAGCGAAGAGCGTTCCATCAAAGCGTTTGTTTTGCGGAAAACAAGCAGCAGGTTGACAATAATTGCGTGCAAAGTGTTTGTTCGAGAGCGGAGCGGCAGTCGGAGGCGGCAGTGGCAGCGGAGTAGAGTAGAGAGTGGAGAGCGTCGTGCACGCGGATAGAACCTTTAGCGTGTTTTTATTTTATTTGATCATCCCCGGCATCTGCATATCTTTGATAGAGAGAACCCTTTTTTCTGTGCGACGGACGACGGAGGGGACGTATGGGCCCGTGGAATTAACGTGCGGCGGCAGCGTCGTCATCAACGCGCCCCGCTCTCAGCATCAGCACTCGGAACTTTGATTGACTCTCATTTGAATAAAACCAAAGCGAAGGCGGTTTTTAGCAAACATCTCCATCAATAAATTTACCCCTTAGCGTATTTGTCGGTTTTATTAAGGTGTTAATTACTTTTTGTAAGGAGTTAGTGTGGTTTTTTTTTCTTCTCTTTTTTTCTATGCTTCGGTTTAAGATGGGGGGTGCGTGTTGCGCACCGCGACCGACTGTGCCGCAAGTCTTATCACGAAACATCCGTTTTAGTAATCAGCGCATGAGACTTTCCACGGCAACGTGTGCTGTAGTCGTATTCGTAACTCATTTGGCGGTGCCGCGGAAGGAAACGTACTAAAGTGGCTAAGAAACCGGAACTGAAATGCCGCATACAAGCGCGCAATGAGAAATAAAGAGGAAAACTTCCGGACATGCTACATTTTTCTCTGCTTTTTGTGATTTTCTATTTTTTTTAACTTGTTTAGATTTTCATTACCCCTTTTTTTTTGGTCTTTTTTTTTCAGTAATGATCGTTTTGCTTTTGATTTGTAATAGTGATGAGTGGTAACACTTTTTTTTTTAGTTCTTCAGTTTATTACTTTTCATTTATAATGAGTAATATATAAATTAATTGCTTAAATTTTGGCAAAGAAGTTAAGTAAAATTTATGAGTTAAGTTTAAATTAAAAAATATATATATATTTTTGGTTTCTGGTTTTAATAACTATATTTAATAAATATAATACTACATAATACTTATTTTTGATAATTACTCTGTACATTCTGCTTATTAACAATGATAAATTTAGTTTTAATAATATTTTACTGAAATCAGCAAAAAAAAAATTAAATAAAAGATGGATACAAAAATAGTAAAATTTGAAAAAAATAAATAATGAATTCTAAGATTAGAACTTTTTTTTATTTATTTTTTTTTTTTACTTAAAATTCAAATTTTCGATATTTAAAGATGCTAAAATTAACAATTTGAAGTTCTTTCTATTGGTTCCTTATGTTGATTATTACTAAATGAGTAGTTTAAATTTCAAAAAAATCAATTTATTACTATGAAAATATATTCTCTGTTGAAAAAGAAAAAAAAACTTTTATGAAAAGCTCGACTTCAATTTTATATGAAAATAATGCCAAAAAAGTTTAAAATGTTCATATTTAAAGGGCAAATTTTAAGCTTTTTGTTATTGATCCAGAACTAAAAACCATTCTGATTGAAAAATGATTTTAATTTTCAGTATTAATATTTTTCTCTTTCTATAGTTTACACCCTTTTAAACATTTCTTAAAATTTTATTTATTGGTTTATTTTAATATTATTATTTTGGTCTTTGTTTGTTCATTTTTAACATTTTTTTCATATAATTATTGTGCAATTGGTTAAAATTCACTTTTATTTAAAATTTAACAGTTTTCTTTAATTGCATTTTCTCTTTAAACAATATCTCGAGACAAAAGTCTTCAATATAAATATAAAATGGTAAAAATGAAATATTAAAAAAGAGAAGAAGAGATCGATAAAAATTTGGCAAAAGCTAAAACAAGATACAAATGATTTTTTTTTTCTCTAACAAGAAATAAGAAGTAATAATAAATGTGACACCCTGATGCATTTTAGCGGGTGTTTTAACGTGATTTATATCATTCGATGACATCTAAGGGGACAAACATACACATAACATGATCATTTATCTTAATATTCGGCTGCGCATCTCCCCAACTCTATTGGCGGTTGTTACGGTCGCGATTCTTTACGCACTCTGCTGCTGCTGCTACAGCCACTGTGCTGTTGCTGCTCTACAACCCTCATAAATTACTTGCTTAGCGTGTGTGTACACTTGACCGCAGCGTTGCTTTTTATAGTCGTGTCCTTTTATATCCCCAAAACATCCATCCACCCCCTCGCTGCTTCTTTTTCTTCCTCCTCTTTACTCTTTTGTTTTTTCACATGTGTGTTTCACTATACGAATATACGAGTGGTACGCAGTAAGAGACCGTCATTAATTTGATTAGCTCCGAGTGTTTAGTGCATCATTCGACGGATCCTTAACCGAGTCATTCGTATTCCCGGCTCCGGCGTTTATTCCCCGAGCGAGAAATTGAATTCTCTTCGCTCTGCACTTTATGGTATAGCAGCGGTATAGCGTATAGGAAAGAATAAGGCTCGCTGGATACATTTCGAAGGACCATATCGCATAATAGGTTTTATTGTTATTGGCGGTGGCGCAATTGCGCGTCTCCGCTGACCCCTCGTTACACGTTTCCTTCGGGATCCGCTCCTGGAGTGGATGCCGTCGAGCAATAAGAATACGGGAGACGTAAGGAGCTCCGCCTGTGCCGTGCGTCGCGACGCCGCGCTCACCGCAACTCCGCCAATGGCGCTCCGGAGCCGCCGCCTTGGAGACGGTCAATTCCTCCTGCGGGCCAATGGAGTGAGCGCCCCCACACACCAAGCACGCAACTCACAGCCACAGATTGCTTGCTATACGGACGGAATTTTTGCTTTCGTCTTTTTTGTTATAAATAATGCATGTTGCTAAATTAGATATGGTCTTCTCGTCTCATCTCTTCTCTTCGCTTCTCTTCTCTGCTCCACTCTCCGGTGCTTAGTCCAAAACGAACTCGAAAAATTTATATCTCTCGCTTTCTTTTGTGTCTCTTTTATTTGCCCGCTGTGTGTATTTCTGCATTATGGGATCTTCTTGTAAGTGCAAAAAACGATGTCTTCGGATGAGAAAAAGCTTTAAGTGTAACGAGATATAAGGGAAATAAGTTTGCGTAGTACTAACGCAAATATAAGAAATGAAATTCGTATTCGTCCTTATGTTGTTTATTAAAAAGAATTGAAAAAATGTAAATGTTCTTTTTGCATAAGAATGTTTTTGTGTTATTTCTTTTTGAAATTACAACATTTTGATATTTTAATAATGAATTTCGTCATTATATTCCTTGCTTTGGTGGTTTTTGTTTTAAATTTGTAAAAAATATTTTTCAGTTTTTCTAACTGACCATTTTCAATTATTATTTTTTGCTTTAAGAATTTATATAAAACTAGTAAAGTTTTAATTTCTTTTCAATAAAATCAATTTTGCTAATAAAAAAATTAAATTGATATTTGCATTTGATCAGTTGCCTTAGATTAATAAAACATATTTAAAATTATTTTTAAATGTTTTTAAAATACCAATTTTAAAATAAAATATTTTTATTTTCATTGGAAAATAAATAAAATGTATTGGATTTTTAAAATATTAATTTTAAAATAAAATATTTTTATTTTAATTGGAAAATAAATAAAATGTATTCCATTTTTTAAGAATCAAGTCAATTTTTAAAATTTACGATAATATGATAGGACGATAATGCATAAGAAGAATTAAATTTATATTACTATATTTACAATTTACAAAAAATAATAACATTCTTATAATAAATTTAAAAAAATTTAAAGAAGTTAATAATTTTGTAGCAGTTTTTTTTTTTGAAAAGCGATATTGCTTTAACTGCCTCTTTTTTTAAGAAGATTCATCTAACCTTAAGTTTAAAAATCTACCATTGACAAATTTAATTAAATATCTTTCACAATTTTATCTTCTTTTTTTTATAAGAAATTAGAAAATAAGAATTTATCATTAAATGATTCAAAACATAAAAACATATTTTTATAAGTACAAAACTGTTTTTGACTTAAAAATGTTATTTGCTATAAAGTGTTTTAACATTTTTGATAATTTCAATATTAAAAATAGGAAAAAGAAAGTATGAAAATTTGCTTCGAGAAGTTATTTATGGATTTTTAAGTGTTACTGTTTTATAGGAAACAAAAACGCAATATATATTTTTTAAATTTAATTAAAAATTATTTGAAATTGTTTGAAAACTTACAATTAATTTTGAAATGTTAATTATTTTCTTAAATGAAATGACTGTACAATAAATTTTAACAATTTTTCATGAATTAAAATTAAAACATAAAATTAATTTTCTAATTTTTGTTACAGATATATCTGTAGCTATAAGAAAGAGTTACTTAAAAAAATATGTTAAAATTCCAGTTTTTAATTTAATAATTAACCATTTTTTTAAATCCCTGCGTTTCTTTAATATTTTATTACTGGTTATGATACTGATCACTGATCACTGATGTTACTTATATTTATGATTATAAAAAACATTAAAAACGTTAAAAAATAATTAATTTTTAATTAAAAGAAAAAAGGTTAAGCAATAATGTTTCTATAAAGAGAAAATTCATACTAATCTTTAAAAGTAGTTAAAGACAGCATTAAAATTATTTCAATACTTCGCAACAATAAAAATTAAATGATGATAAATATGATCAAATATAAGGAAACTCTAATGAGATACTTAAAGAATTTAGCATATTCATAGCAATCGAAAATAAAACATGAGTGGCAAAAACAAGTAAGTTCGATATCTTAACAATTATAATGGAAACAGCAATGAAAGAGGCAGTAAACAGGTGGAAAATCCAGGGGAAAATCCCGGTCGGCATGTAAATGATGCTGGAGCGCCGTTTCCGGATTATTTTATAATGCCTTTCAGATTAACCCTCCGATTCTCCGCTTCTCATTGTACAGTTAGAGTAATGGCAGGCAGTTGGAAGCAGCTAGGTATACGCATTTATAGCTAGGCTAGCCCGGCGCATTCACTTTGCTCCCAAAAGGAATCGCATCTCTTTACGCAATTGGCACACATACAGACAGAGAAACACTAGGTGCAGTTCTATTACTGCGCCCTTGCTCCCTTGGCTAACTCCTAACTCTAAAACTGTATGCGTGCGAACGATGCGAGAGCGCAATTAACATCCGGAAGCACGTTCGCAAAATTGAAAATTTCGCTCCTCAATATCGGCCCCCGAACGTCTCAATGCACACCCACCATCCACCATCCAAACACACGCACACTTGCCGCCCCCGTGCGTTCGGTTAGCACCGAGCCTAAAAAAACACTTTTCAATTTCCATAGGAATCGATTCGGTTGCCGAGTGGAGTGGAATGGGTATGGTATGGGTATTGGTTGGGAAACACTATGATCCGCTTTTAATACAACTCGTCCTTTGATCTCCCTATCTTTCGACGATCTGATGTCTTATTTATAAGTTGTTATCGGGCAATATCGACGCGAAGAAGTTTGTTGTTTGGTTTATGTGCCCCTCGGGCAGAAAAAAAAAATTAACAGCTTCGTAAATTGTTTGATGCGAAAGATAGTGCGTTTAGATGTGGCGTAATACTGTTTGCTTTTGCTCATTTATGGGGGTGAACATTTGTCGATGATATCTTTACGATTCGCTTTTATTAGCGCACTTTCTGCGTCCGCATAAAACGCGATCCGATTACATAATTAATCTATGCGAATCAATTGCTGCGGATGTTTTATTGAAAATGTTTGGATTTTATTTCTTCTTTGATTTGATTTTTATTTGTTTATTCAATGATTTTTTATAGTGCAAATCTCTTCTTATTATGATGATATTACCATATTTTTGAAAATAAGTAAATTGTAAAAAAACTTCATAATAACAAAAAGTGTTTTCAATGCAAATTGATTAAGAAAATTTTAGATCAATTAACTTTTATTTTTTACCATGATCCTGGATATGTTATGTCTTTTAAAAAAAGTGTTTTTTCATTTCGTTCAAAATAATTAAGATTAAGTTATTAAAAAAAAAATTAATTATGTTTTTAGACGATGGTTTCATTTCATTGTTGCTTAAAAATATAAACTAATTTATTAAATTTATTTTTACTTTTCATTTTATAACTCAAAAAGTTTATAACTTTTTAAGATAAAAACATTAAATTACTTGCTAATTAATTGGTTACAAATTAATTTATTTTCCTTTTTTGATTATATTTTTCATTATTTAATCTGTTCCAACTGAGCTTTAACAACAGATTTTTATTTTTAGGGTACTTTTTTATCAAAATGCATGTGACTTAACTTTTGCTATTGCAAAGATATTGTTTAAAATTATTTACGAGTACAATTAATCATATAAAATGCATTCATTTTAAGAATACATAAAATCATTGCGTTTCAAGAAAACTCACATAGTCAGGAAAACGGCTCCTTGAGTAAGTAATATTACTAATAAAGTCATAAATAAGAAAAAATAAATGTAAATGAAAAAGTGCAATTACAACAGAGGAACTAAATTAAATTATGGTAAAAAGATGTCATTAACGATTTTTTCAACTAAATTTTTTTGCAAATAAAAAATGAAACGTATATTACTTTTTAGTTTAAACACTGCACTTTTAACATTTTTTTGAAATTTCTTTCAACACCAAATTATGGTTTCTCATTGTGTTCTAATTTTTTTTATTTATTTTAATTAATAATATTGAAATGAACGAATCGTTTTAAATGTACTTTTATAAAAGTAAATTAATCAATAATTGGTTGAAAGTAATCCATAATTAAATATTTAAATGGTTTCTAAGAAAGTTTAAATTTAAAAAGTACAAAAAATCAAATATTTTTTCATAGAAAAAGTAGTTTAATTAAACAATTAAGATATTTAAATTAAAAATAACTTTTTAAACTGTGAAGAACCCCTCTTTATAATGTTTTTTTTTAATCTTTTAATTAACAGATAATATAATTTATCAAGAAAACACAAATTTTCCCTACAATTTTCCAAAAGTAAAAGCAAAAAAAAAAAATTGAAAAAAGAAGGAAAAATGTGAAACTGTTTATTGTCGGAGCAGTGCAGTTTATAGGAAATACAGTGGGTCCTCATCGGTGGTGCTCATAAAGTAAGAAGAGATAAAAGACGTGTATTATGATAATAAAGCAGTATTGCCAGTCGCAGCCGCCGTTCTTACATAAATCAGCGGCTTATTAAGTCAAGTGGTTCGGTGGCTATAGAGTATAGTATAGAGTAACAGAGACCCTTTAAACGGTTGCACATCTCTCGTGCAAGCAACCGCCACCCCCCGTCCTTCCTGTCCTCCGGTCCTCCAGCTCCATCGCAGCACAGTTAGCTACCGCTACAAGCACAGGCTACAGCACAGAAGATGATCTACTCTCTGCAGCACATTAGGTCGTAACTCCGATATTACTCTCTCTCGTCTAAATATTTTTTACGATCCTGCCAGAAACACTCATCCGCCGCCTCATGAGCCCCGCCGCGTGCGATCGCGTTCCTTGCCGACATTAATAACGAACGGGCCGAATAAAGGAACACACTTACATTGCGCTCAAACGTTCGATCTGCTCGCTGCTCGCTGCTCAACGCTTTCCTTCGCATAGGTATCATAAATTTTCCCTTCTTCGTTCGGCTGCTGCTGCTGCTGCCAGTATAATTCCAAAGGATTTCCAAACGGCTGTTCTACAAATTCGCCGCCAGGATAAATGTAGCAAGGGGTAGTATTGTAGAACAAAAACAAAACCCAAAAAAAAAGGAAATACTGCCGCCACCGATGCGTGTACACGCATACAGCCAGTATCTTTTGTGCCGGTGTAGTAAGTATTTAATTTAAACGGGGGGCAGTTTTCGGGTAATAAAAATGCACGCCTTCTGCCGCCGCGCGGAAAAGCGTCTTTTTATTTATTGTGGACGCGGCTTTCCCTAAGAGCCATAACTTACCGCGCGGGGAATTTGTTGCAATTGCCAACATTTATTTCCCGTTTTCGCGCGCGCCGAGAACGAAAGCAAAAAAAAAAAGAGAACAAACGCACGGCCCTACTTTATTTATTAGTTTTCGTCGGGCAATTTGCTAACACCGTTTAAGATAAGGGATTAAAATTTTATTCTTATGCTGTTTTTCGCTTGCCGAAGGGGGGCAATTAAAGGGTTGCAAATTAAGAGCGCCGCTATAAAAGTGCACATTAGCACATAATAAATGCGATTTTTGCTCCCTGAGGTAATTTGCTTAGATTTTTCTCTAGTTGCTAAAAGTTTTAAGATATTATTTTTTTAATGAAGATAAAAAGTATCTTCCTAGGATTCCTTGATGGTAGAAAATACATTATTTTTAACTTTAAAATTATAACTACTTAACATTACTATTATCTAGTTTATAAAGATTAATTAGTTACAAATGAAAAGTTTATTTAATGTTTCTGCAATTTATTAAATTCATTTAAAAAAATCTACTTTTATATTTTAGCATAAAATTTCGAGTAAATAAAAGTCAGAAAAAAAAACGTTCAATATCTTAAATTTTCATACAATTTAATTACACTTTTCAATATTTAATGCGTTTTTCAATAAAAGTGACTAAATTTTAGCTTTTTCTTGTTCTTTTAATATTCTTTTCAAGACCTCAAAAGGCGAATTTTAGTTATTTTATTTTTCTATTAAAGCTTTTGTTTTAATTAAATTTTGTTTAATTAAATTATTTTTATAAAAATTTGGTATAGTTTTAATCCTTATAATAGTAGCAACTGTTGATTAAAGTAAGTAAACTTTTTTTATTTCTGATTTTCATTAATTTCATAATTCTCTAAATTCTAAATATATCTCATCCCAAAAAGAAAGTTTTCTTATTTTAAATAAGTATATATAGCTTTTTTAGGGTTTTCCTTTTTAATTTGGCAAAAGTCTACAAAATTTAAGTTTTCCTTAATTAAGTTCTTAAATTCAATGTGAAATTATAACGTTTTGAAATACATATTTTTTTTAAATTAATTAAAATAATCTTTAAAACCTTAACACTTTCTTTCCATATTTTTTAAGATATTTAACAAAAGTTTATCATATTTAATTGAAAGTCAAGCTAGAGATAAATAAAGTAAATATTTAAAACACATCCAAACGACTTTTAAATTAATGAAATAAAAAGTATTAATAATAATAAAAGAAAATTGCACTACAACAGCAAATAACAAAACCAAATTAATTCAAAAAAACAGAAGGAATAAAAAGTAGAGAGAGAGAGAGAGAGACCAATAAAAACAAATAAATATTTTGGCAACGCATGTGAAAATAACAAGTCTAAAAGATTATTAATATTGCGCCGACTATTATTTCATGTGGACGTTCTGTCGGATGATATAATAATCCATTATGCATGAGAGAGTGAAAGGGGGCGGCGGTGGCAGTATGGGTCGATTGCTGGAAGAAATGCTTCAGCTGTAGTATAATAGGGAAAAGCGGTTCGTTGTTATTATTATACTTTGTGTATACATATAGATATAGTATAGATAGAAGGGCCGGCAAGTTTTCATCAGCCGCCCCGGTCCGGCCGCACCACCGATGGTCAGTATTTTTGGCTCCGCCAGGCGGAAGATGAAGAAGTGGCTGCCGGAGGTGCGTGCGTTACTCTCCTATCTCAAGCTGCTGTCAGCTCTGCCGCTTCGAAATATTAATGCAAATTACGACCGACCACCATCAGGCACACCAAGAGCGCGACGAAGACAGCGAAGTGAGAGAGTCCTTGGTGTGTGTGTGTTACACTGTTACTGCTGTTACGTAAAGCGATCCCTTGATATAAATTGTCCTGGGCACACCAATTGCGCTCCACTCCGAAACACTTTTTTTTTTCTGCATATTAGGTAGCTACGTTATGTGTGGAGTGGGCGAAAAAGGGTGGAAGACGGGCCAGCAAGAGTGGGTGCTACGAATAATTTTGTTATTGGATTCAATTTCATATTCTATTCTCAATAGAGTCATATTGACCGAACGTTGTTCCTGAAACAACAGACGTAACTGCCTGCGTTGGCGAGAAGAACTGACCAAAGAAAGAGGGTTGCTAGAAGATTACCATATTTTTCATTGTAAGCTCTCCCCTTTTACATTTACTAAATTGTTTCGCGTCCACACTTTTTCCCTGAAATTTATTTACTTGCAACCTTTTCCAGATTAGATAAAGTGAATAACTAAGAAAAGATCTATGGGGAGATTGTTTGCGAATGCCACTGCACCACTCACTATTTATTCTCCTTTCTGTTTTTCTTGTATTTCTCCAAGACCGTGTTTATATGCTTTTAAAGAGAATGTTGAATTACTTTTATTGTTGTTCTCAAAGTAATGTTTGCAAAAAATATTTTTTTAAATTTTATGCTTTACATTTTTTTTTTAATTTACTTGATTTAGCAGAAAAATAGTGATAATTTCTTGAATAATTTACAAATCTAAAGAAGAAGCTTCTTATTATCAAGTTAAAAATCTTTTTAAATAGTTTGGAGTTTTTTTAATGATTTTTACAACGGCAAGAACTTGCAGAATTTACCAATTTCAATTCAGTAGTTTTTATTAGGTTTAATACCGAAACTATTAATAAATTTTATTTATAAAACGTAAAAAATAAAAAAAAAATTCAAATTCTTAACTTTGAACAGTAATTTTAAATTAATTTTTTTTTATTGTTGCTCTCGCCAATTTTGTGAGGTTTTTTTTGTTCTGTTTTTATCTCAAAGGTAATTTTTTTACTTTATTTTTAATGAAAGTTTCGTACAAAAATGTAAATTAACATTAGTCAAATTAAATATTAAATTAAAACTATTGCTTTTTCAAAATAATTAAATGTAAAAGCTGGAAAACGAATATTGAAATATTTTAAGTTGGAAAATTTATGAAAGTAACCAACAGATTTGTACAATAAGAAATTGATAGAAATGTACTTAAAAATGCTTTGTAGTTATTCATAAAAGATTTACTAATAGGAAAAGTGTTGATAAATTTAATTCCGAATACAAACTCTCCAAATACTCTAAAAAAAATCATAAACTTTTATTTAAATTGGGTAGTTTTTTAAAGATGCTGCAAGTATTTTTGTGTCTTCCTTTTTATCTTATTTAATGAAAATTTTTATAACTTTACTTTACTTAATAGTTATTAAATAAAAGATACATTTCAAAAAGGGTTCTAAAGTTTTTTTTTCTATTTTACAAAGACAAAAACTGTTAAAAAGTTTCTAATTTTATAGCATTTATAATAACTTAATTAAAATTTAAAAAAAATTAAATTTAAAAAATATTGTTAATCATTATTTAACATAGAATCAAATAAAAAATACTCCTGAAATAAAAGAAAATAAAATTATCTTGGGCAACTTATCTTTCGATAACCCTTGATCTTTGATATTAATCATTGAAGGGCCACGCATGTTGTCCTTTCTAATGAAGCATACAGGCTAAAAGGTATCGCATGAACGATCATAATTCCTTGTTTATCTATCTCCCGGGGGTTGAAATTTACAACAACCGTAAATAAACAATCGCGTTCGGCTATACTATATTATATACTGTAAACGGTTACGGCGGGGGTTGTTCTCTTTGACTCACTCAACAGTCTCCGCTTTCCCAACCGCAGCCGCGGCACACATTGGTGGCGCACACACGGAATCCAATTTAGCGTGAAATAATTTTATTATTCGCGTTCGACGGAATTTTCCAATTTGCCTTCTCGCTCGCTATAGAACATGCATGTACGGCGGCGGTGGCGGATCTTAAAGCAAGCCAGGGATTTGTCTTCCTTGGATCGGTATCGGCTCTCTTATTCCCTTTACTCGGGAGCTTTGCGTTCGTTTGTTAGCAGCGAGTGAAGCATTTAGAACGATGGTAAAGTAAGTAATTCCGAAATCAATAAGATTAGAATTTGTTCAGAGCGCCCACCTCTTGCATAAAGTCATGAGTTCATCTCGTTTGATTGAAATCCTTACTCTTCTTATTCTTCTTCTTCCTCGTTTCTCCTCGAGATGCTCCTTCTCGGGAGGGATATGAGGCTCTTCCTCATTTTGCAAACCTCACGCCAACCAATCCATCTACTACTCTGTGCGTTTGTTTATTTTTTGCATGCATTTAATTTAACTTATTTATTTTTCATGCGAAAGTTAGTTTTTTCATTTTCAACAATTATTAAACCGTTGAAACAAAAAATTTGTTTTTTTTATTACAGATTTGGCTGGAAACTACGAAACTTACTACAAACATCTTCAAGATTCAAAATTACCCAATGTGTTTATTGTAAATAGTTAAATTGTTGCAAATTATTTCAAAAATTGAATCTCAAAAAGTTTATTTAAATTTAATAAATATTAAAGTGCTGCCCTCTTATGCTTCCTAGTTGATTATGAAGTGTATTGTTTCAGAATGCTGCAGCATTCTGCAATCCGGAAGCAACTGAAGGGACGAATTATTCTCTTCTATAAAATTTATTTCATAAAATAATAAGAAATCATTTATTAATTGATAATAAATTTAAAAAAAATGTGTTATCTACTCTTTTATATTTACAATAAATATACAAAACTTGTTTCTCTTACTAAATAATCTTTACAGGCGTATAAATAGGGAATAAATAACAGTGTATATAATCAATAGATTAATTTTCAAACAACCAATTACCTAAATACTTAAATTTTATACTCACAATACAAACAAATCGGAGGAATCAAATTAAAAACCCTTTGGTAATCAACAGTGCTCATCTTTTATCATCTGAAATCAGCAGGTTTTACTAATCGCGTCACAAAAGCATTGCACAGTGCGTAAAATGAAAGAGAGAGAGAAAAACTATAGTAAAGGTCAGCTTTGAGAAGGTAAACTTTTAGATTGTTGTCCCTTACCGAACTTGGGCTTGCTACCGAACCAGGACATCTTCCATTCGAGCGTATCGTTGAGCAGTTTTTCTTCTTCGGGTGAGAAGTGCAACAGCGTGGACACCGCTTTAGTCAAATGCTGCGCCTCGTACTCTCTGCTAGTTAAAAATTTAATTATAACGTGCTTCAGATAGGTAAAATTCACATCGTCCTCGTCCTTGCGATAACCGCTTGCGTTTCTTGTGGTATTCTGTTGACTAGGAATTAAAATCGCTGCAGATGCGGCATCAAAGTGATGATTGTCGAACGAAGTGCTGTTGCTTGTCGAGCGAAGTTCCTGTTGCAGCGTCTTCTTCATATCCGATAAGCGTAATTGCAGTGTTTTTATGGTCTGCAGAAAATTTTCAGTTTTAAAATTAAAAAATTATAACAATAAAAACAAATAAAGACGCACAAAATTGTATTGTTTGTACCTTATTTTTATCGGCCAGTTGTTCTTCGAGCACTATAACGGTGCTTTTCAGTTCCTGTTCAACGCCTTTGGTTTCCTTCTCTTTGTATTTGTTGTTTTCGCTTTCCAGCAGTGATATCCTACTGAGCAGTTCGTTGCTTTCGGCTTCCTGGCGGCGTTTTTCCTGCCGAACCAGTTCTAATTGTTGCGATATTTCCGCGTTTCTTAAAAGCGCTGTATTTTTTTCCGAAGTTACCCTAAATTTTTGTGTTTTTATTATTAAATATTATTATTATTATTATTATTAGTTATTAATGCAGAATTTATCAGAGTTGCAATTACCTGGTTAAAGTGCGCTGTACATTAAGGCAATTGGCTTTTTCGTCATTCAAATCTTTTTTAAATTTACTTATAATTTGCTCCAGAGCCGCTTTCGATTGTTGTTCATTATCGAAACTTTGTTTCAACTTACAAGACTCCTCTTCGTGCTTTTCCAACTCCAATTCTGTATTTTCCAGATTTTTTCTCACTGCTTTGATTTCCGTTTTGGCGTTTTGCTAAAACAAAACACTTGTTTAATATAAATTCACAAATTGTAAGTTTTGCAGAGCAATAAGAACCTTAAATTTAAATAAATAAATAAAAACAAATTAATTTATGTATTAGGAACCCTTTATTAATAACAAAAAGAAAATCAAACAGCAAATTAGGTAAGTACAGATAACAAAAAAAAAGAAAAAAAAATCTATTCTACAAGAATCTGAAATAATAAAAATAAAAAACCGATTATACCCTTAACGACTCACGATTTGTTCCCTTAAGTAAATAACTTCCTCTTCGGACTCTGCTCGAATTGCTTTCAGTTCATTGGAAAGTTCTTCAATTTCAATGTTTAATCTCTTCAGTTTCGAATCTTTGTTCTTCAGTTCCAAATTATTGCACTCAATTTCGCATTCCAATTGCCGCACCTTTTCCAACAACCCTTCTTTTTCGTCTACAGCCCTTCGTCTTTCTGCTCCTTCTTCAGCTGCCTGCCTACTCAATCTTCCTACCTACAAACAACCCAATAATAAATTAAAATAGAATAAATAAACAACTCACTTGAGTTTCCAACGAAGCTATTTTATCGCTCCAAGAAGTTTTGATGTCGGCCAAATGCAAGTGAGCCTCTTCTAGCCTCTGTTCCAGTAGCTTCCGTTCAGCTACCAAATGTTCATCGCCATTTGTCCCATTAACGGCCCTCTCCCGTAAAATCATCACCATGTCCGCTAAATGTCGACGTTCCTCTTCGCTTTTGGCAAGTTCGGATGCCATGGACGCCATATCTCTGGCAGTGGAATGTCGCAAACTTGCCAAGTCATCCTGCAAGACAATCAGTGAGCAAAACCAATGGTAATAGTGAAATGCAAATTTTTCAATTGACAATAAAATTGATGGAGAAGCCCAAAAAGCACATACCTCTTTACATAAACGATTTCTACTGCAAATTGAAGCGATACAACTAAAATCAACATAAAAGGTGCCCCAAATAAACAATGTGCACTTCTTGCATTCGGTGTTTATCCCCTCTATAAACAAATACAATAATTAACTAAAAGTAACTGATAAATTAGTGTTGTTAATCACTCGAAGTTAGTATCTTAGGAAAAGAAAGGAAAAAAACACAAATCCTTGAAAAAAATTTAAATGCAATCCGCGCTTTAAAGTTAAATAATACCGTAACGACCTAAAAACTTATCCGCAAAAAAGCTGATAATAATGCGTTTGGCGTTATCCAATATTTACGTACCTGTTTATTTAAACACGACGCTCGTGGCTACAAACAATCAACTTAAACTCGAACTTTCGTTACAATTATAAAATAATAAAGATAACTTGATAAGCACGTTGAAAAAATAACAATGAATTATTAAAACAAAGCGAACGCTTTATACACAATAAAGTTAAACAGAATAATATTTATTTTTTAAGGTTTTTATTATTCAATTATTTAAATAACTCACCTGAACATCTCCTAATTGCTCCTCGGATCTTCTAAGTCTGTTCACTTCACTTCTGAGCTTTTCAATCTGTTGATGGCTCTCTTTCAGCTGACTGACTTTCTCCTCTAGTTCCTGCTCCCTGAGCAGTACAAGATGTTTGATTTTGGACAGCTCTTGTGTTTGAAAACTTTCAATTTGCTCTTTATCTTCTTGGTGTTCAACCAGCCTTTGTTTGAAGTCTGGAATTATTTTTTGTTTAATTTGCAATTTGTTTAAGCTAATAATTACCTTCTGTTGTTCTTAGAGTTTCCTTCAAATTAGATATTTGTTTATGAGCTTCTTCTTTTTCAGTTTGCAGGCTGTTAAGTTGCTTATCCTTTTCCCTAAGGATTTCAATCCATTCCTTCTCTTTTTCCTCCAGCTTTTTATTGAATTCCTGTTCTAATTTGTGTATACGTTTCTTGGATTCGTCGTCGTACCTTCCGTTCTCTGAACCATCATCTTTAGCACCGTCAGAAGAAACAAACGAGTTCAGACTTGAGGTGGAGCCCCTGCCTCTAAGTGAATCAATTCGCTGAACTGTGGAGTTGGTGATTTTTGCTGTTAGTTTCGATAAATCGTTTCCGGTTTCTTCGCGAATCTTGTTTTTCAAGGAGGTAAACATCGTATTTCAGTCTCCGGGTGGGAAATAATTTTTAAAAAATTGGGCACTTTTAGTTTTTTAGGTTAAATATGGCATTGCCAATGTCAGTGGAATATTTAGTTGTGTTATGGCCCTTTCAAGCGCGTTTATAATCACACAGCACTATGGATAATTAGTTTTAAGAATTAGCAGTTATTACAACAAATAGTTAAATTAATCACTACGTAGTCCAAGGAAAACTGCAGCAGGTGACAATTTTCGTTTTCTGTCCGCCACAACTTTGACAAACGAAACTCATGCTTCACACATTTCGCGTCTGATTTGCGCGTTGCATACATTTCTCTAATATTGTTCATTAATATTTTTTTTCAAATTATTTGGAAATTATTGATTGATTTTCCTTTTTTTTTTTAGAATTTATTGCACAGGTTCTTAGGTTTTTCAGCATTGGTTAGTAGCTTGTTGGTTTTATTAGTTAATGGTAGTTTTAAACCATAAAACAAAATTAACATTTGTTTGATTTTCATTAATTAAAAAAATTCAAATAAAAAACATTATTTTGTGAATAACAAAGATAAAAGTAAATGTAAATTAAAGATAAATAATAAAGCAATAGTTTAGTGGAAAAAAATATTAAAATCGATTCGTTTTTATTGATTTTCTAAGCAAAATTCATAAATTTCTTCTATTCGTTGAGCAAAATGTAGTAAACGGTCCAATAAAGAGCAATCTAAATTTATCTTAAAAACACAAGGCGATGATTCGTCTTCAAGTAATTGTCCCCCACGTGCAGCTTCATTTACTTTTGACCAGCAGCGAATAACAGACCTCTATTATCTTATATAGAAATAAACCCAATGAGATCGCAGGTATAAAAACTACAACAATAACATTATTTGTAAAGAAAATTGCCCCACTTGAAACCAAAAGGCACGGTCCAATGAATCGCGATAATAATTTGTACAGATGTTTAAATCGCCTGGCCACGATTCGTCTTTTTTATGTATCTCCCACTTGCAGCAGCATTTACAATAAATCTGCAGCGAATAATATTCATTTTTTCATTTTTAAGAGAAATCGACCCAATGAAATTGCTGGAATAAAGTTCTGCTATTTATACAAGACAAAAATTTAGTAAATTTCTATCATTTGATATCTTCTAAACGGTTTTTGATATTTTTTTCAAACAAAAGCCAACCTTAATAATAAATTAAAGTCTGCGAAGGTAAATTATAATCAAATGTGCTGGAATTTCCATTCCCCGTCAATTTTTGATGGAAGTTTTCTATTCATTTACATTGCATTTGATATGACCCAAGCATCTCTTTGATTTGTAATTTGTAATGAAATTGATTTAATTAATTAATTAATTAATTAATTAACATTTAATTAATTAATTAAGTTGTGTGCAGGGGGTTTATTATAAAGCACTATTAAATGTTGATATTTTAAATACAGTACCCTTCTATTTTAGATAATTTTTGATTAATTTTAATTCTAAAAGAAATTTTCAAATAGGCCATTCACCTTCGGTCTTTCAGCTACTAAAACTATTAATTTTAATGAAAAGGAATATTATTTTCAATTCGTTTAAAGTCCAAAAATTATTTTCACACATTGAGCTAGATTAATAATTAATTTATTTTTACTTTTTAATGAAAATAACTTAAAATTAATAAATTATTTAAAAAATAATATTAAAGGTTAATTGTAGTAAGAGATAATATTTGTTTTTGATTAGTAAAACAAAAACTGCATTAAGAAAATTCTGAACGAGGAATTAGCAGTGTTCTTAATTACGTAATATGTCTTAGTAATACGCTACTAGAATCTGGCAACTCCCTTACTCTTTCACCTTCTGTGATTTTCCTTTTTCAATTTTTATCCTTAACTTCGCCATCAGCGAATCATTTCTACATTATCTTCTTCGGCTGATTCTTTCTCGTACTTTTTGTTTTGTCTAACTTATTTTTTAAATAGATCTTCAGTCATTTTCTTTATTTTACCGCCGCAATCGGCGGTATGGTATCAGCGTCTCTTCGTTGTATTGATTTTTCTTTTCTTCTGAGGTTCATTTTGATGGCACTAAAGGCAATGGCCCAATAAATGGTTTTTGTTGGTTCGGAAATTCTAATAAGTAATTGGTTGATGCCTTAAGTAGACGGTAAATGATCATAGATTGTAAGTTTAAAGACATACATATTAAGAATTAGATTATAAGTTCATCAATTATTAAAGGGACTGTGAGATCTAATAATAATAATGGTGGTTCTTTATAGGGTAGCTAAAAGCTTCAGAACTCCCACACTGGTTTGAATTGCATGGCGAAGTGTCCCTAAAGGATTTCTCCCCTTAAAAAAAGCGTCTTTGTTTTTATATTTATATTTTATATTTATTTTTTCTTGCAGGACTTGTAGTTCTAAGCTCATTTATCAATTATTTACACTAACATTGTTATAATTTTTATTTAATTTAAATTAGATTGTATTTAAATGTACCAATACCAATACTTCTTTAGTAATTTCTAATGTACAATATCCAATAGTTTTAAATTATTTTAAGTTTCAATGAGTTTTAATAATTAATTTAGTAGTTACTAGTTACAGTTGTTTTTCATTACTTTTAACTAGTTGGAATTGTTTTTTATATGTTTCAATGTGTTTTTGTAATTTAACGAATTAGCTATTAGTTTATTGATTATTTGAGGTTTGTTTATTTAAATTGTTGGTTTTAACCATATTTTAAGATAATTCTATGACAATTCTCTGTCTTAAGGGAAATATAATAAATTTGCATTGCTCTTTAATAATTAGTTTCTTATTTTTATCATTTTCAGCGATATTCATAATAAATCAGCTCTTTTCAGAGCTAATATTTGAAATAAACAATTTTAATAATAAAACAATCACTCTGTCGAACGATAACAGCTCTTTGCAGAGCTAATAATTGCTATAAATAATATTTATATCAAAATAAACACTTTATCCAATGTTGAATCCGTTTGAATTTTAATTTATTTGAATTTATTTACTCCTGATACAAATCCGGGTGTCGAAAAATCGGACAATTTTTTCGAAAAAAATTATCGATTTTAAAGGAAAAATGGAAAATTCAACTGTGAATTTTCCGACTTTTCACATACTCAAAAGATGGGAAATGAAAAAGTATTCACAAAGTTTCTTTGTGCAAATTTCAAGGAAAATGCTCTCCGACGCACCGTTTCCGAGATATAAACGGATATCCGGAAAGTTTGACAGTTCTATTTCCAACTTTGTTTTTGGATCGAAAAATCGGACTTTTTTTCGGATTTTTCGGCACCCGGATTTGTATCAGGAGTAAATAAGTTCGAGGAGATAAATTGAAATTTTAATTACCGCTCTATTTTCAAACCGAAATTTTATTTTCGCGCGCTCCGAAAATAAAAACTCCACAAAATTCGAA